>VBVR01000330.1:0-56371 GCA_011638315.1 Tetramorium parvispinum | reverse complement strand
GATTATTATATTACAAGTATAATATGTAATATTATAAGATTTTAGAAATTACAATATTATATATTAACATTCCTTTACATATATATATATATATATATCTTTTTATATAATTTGAAAATCTTAATCTTCATTTTGCTATATTTCTCTGTTCTCAATATCTTTCTCAATATTAGAAAAAAAGGAACAGGGTCGTAAGTTTTGCTTACTCATACACTGCACACGATAACTACACTCCTGGGTGCCATAAATAAAAATCGAGAAACTACACGACAAAAAATCAAATCACGCGAGACCGCGTGACTTCAATGTAACATGATTGCTTGACGTCGAGACATGTGAATGTTATATTTTTTCCCCAAGGTCGCATGCTTTTCACAGCTTAACATCAACATCATCGAATTCGGCTACGCAAATCGGGAAGACAGATTTATTGCGAGGCATTCTTCCATGGGGGTCAAGTTCTCGGTCGCTTCATTAGAAACGCGAGCATAATCCCCACCCGCTTCGCTCTCCAATTACTGTTCGCCCGTTCCTGGTTCAGGCAAAGTTCAGGCTCGAGGCAATAGCGTAGAAACGTTACAGTTGCAGAGAGAAATCTCTATAAAGCCTCAATTTCTTACATCTAAAAATTATCCATGATAAAAATTCCATGGTAGTTAACTTTGATTTATCGTACGTCAAAAGAGATTTAATTCTCAAGAAAGTTCTAAACAACAATTTAATAAATTTTAAAGCAAATTAATATTTCAATCTATATCTTTCCTGAAAAAGTCTTTTGAACATTTATGTAATAGTAATATGAAAGCTTTAAAAGGCTTTATAATGAATATTAATGAAAATTGCTTCCTCAAGAATTAAATTAAAATTTATGCGGATAATATATTTTATTTTCTTCTATTATCCTCATAAAACGTTTTACAGAAATTAATTAAATTATTCTCTCGAAATTACCCCGAGGGCAACTCGATACTTACGCCATTGCGACGGAGTAGAAAAACCCTCTCCGCGCCCTTCGTCCTTCGTACAAAGAGTTTGTGCGCGTCGTTCACGCAAAATCCGTAATTGCTTCGCACGGTTGCACATCCCCGACTGTTTGCCAATTTGCTCGGTTTGCCGCTGTTTGCGTTACGTTGGAAACGCCGCGGCGATGTTTTATTCCCTCAAAATTACTTCAACTCTTTACATGTGCGTGTGCCAGGTTGATCTAACTATGTTTAAACATTTTTCCGCATTGTTATGTTATAAATTTAAAAACATTTCTATCGCTGCGAAAAACAGTAAAGATTTTTCATTCTATTTATGTATAAATGATACATTAAATCGTAAATAAAATTTGTCCACATTGTAATTGAGTTTCAAACATCGAACATTTTAAAACGATAAATCAGAATGGCGAAGTTCTCTAGAATTAAATTGTCATAAAATCCGACAAAATTATGCGGATAAAAGAGATAATTTTGACATTTTTTTTTACTTACACATATACCAAGCTGCACTTCAAAAATTGGAGCTGCGAAATGCTGAATCAGTTAGTTCACTTCACAGCCAACGTTTCTCGACAAACATCATTAAGCTTGCGAGAAAATCGCGCTAACGAGGAAAGAAGAAGCGTTAAGGGGTCCTTCGGCAGGGCAAACGCTGACGGTGTTCCTTTTGAGCCCGTGGAGGAATATTGCGAAGCGGAATCTCTCCGTTGCGCTCAGGTCGCGGCGCGTAATCTGACTTTGATCGTCGTCATTCCTCCGGAGAAATAGGCGCGAACTTTCGTGCCCCAAGTAACTGGTCCGTCCTCCCTTGCGTCGCCGACGAAAAACTTATTTTCTTCTTGAAGAGCAACCCCGCCACGGGAAGAGGGCGGTTCGTTACAAAGGCGCGAGCGAAAGCGTCTCCGAGAGATTATGAGTTGTATCGCTGATTCGAACGACGAAGAAACGAGTCTTGATGAGATTCTAATAATATTTTATGAATCTCTTCCTTTTTTCTTTTCAAAAAATAATACATATAATATAACAATATATGTATGTAGCTAATCTTAGATTCTAAAATTAAAAAAATGAACCTAAAATTGTGAAAAATCATAATAAGGGATTTAACAGGATAATAAACGCGACATTCGGGATTCATTTTTTAATATAAAGCTTCATGAGGTAATAATAATTCTGTTTCCAGGAAAATACTTTTTGTAGCTGTATTTAGACAGTTACAAATACGTTGAATTCTAATTACCAAGTTCTAACGAAGATTGTTAACGTGAATTAATCTCAGTCAGTCCCATTATGCCCGGAAAAATATCGCTGTCATAAATAGCGATTAAAATAGAAGTTGCAATTCCAAGTTTACCTAGAAACAGGCGATAATTGCTCAACATGTGTTTACGGAGGTCGACGTATACTAATCAGTATCGCCGGGTCCGACGCAACGCTCGACTGGCTTCGATCAAGCACCCTCGTTTGCTCGACTCGATAATAATCAATCGGACGTGGCTGCCATTCGAACGTACTGAATTCGAAATAATTGCCTGTCCACCCTCCCATTGCATCCCTCCCCGCCTCTGCGTCCCGGCGCTTTTCCTTTCTTTCCCGGACGGCGGGTGGCGGGTTCGCGTAATCCGTTCGGCATAACACATTTTCCAGCGAATTATCAACCTATTAATCGACTAATTTCTCACAGCTCGCCGCTCATTGTTTCTCTGTTCGATTCCGCTGAATTATTTTATCTCCATCGGCGCGTTTAAGCATCTGCATCTTATTCACGACTTGCCGAATATCGGCGATCGCTACATTCATTTTTAATCGTATCTCGTTGAAATTTAAGTAACAGTTAATTATTTCTATTCGGCGTAGAAAATTAAAGATTATATCTTACGTTGTCTCGTTATACCTTTTTGAAATTCACAAAATGCAGATTACATTATTTCAAAAATTATTACGAGACGTAACTGCACATAGAATATTAATGTAAAAATGTTAAAACAAAAAAACTTCTTTTGCAGACGTATACGTAGAAGCTCTTTAAAATTTAAAAATTAGAATGTCGACTTTAACTGTCACGAAAACATGTCTGAGTCGAGAAACGAAAAAAGATATTGATTTTTTTTATACGCTGCTTTGTGTCACATAATACCGTGGGCGATAAAGTTAAAAATTAACATCGCGCAGGGGCGGAATCGCGTCACCCTCGAATTTTCCATCCGCGAACGCATCTCAGATAATGTGTACTTATCATCACGAGAGTGGCACCTCGCAATCTCCCGCGGAAGTCCCTGGTGGACCGTCGCGGTATGCAAACAAGGGCAAGATAGGTCGAAAAAGCGGGAGAGAACCGCCGCCGGGCGCGGTAGCGACGATGGTGGACGTCTGCGACGAGGGGAGCCCGAGGTGGTTCCGCCGTCGGGCGCGGTGCAGCGGGGAGTGTTACTAATTGGAGGGGCACCGAGGGGAGGAAACCTTGTTATCTCTTAATTGCTACGACCCTCCGCGCTGTTTTGCATCGATAAGGAGCGCGAGTCGTACCAGCGTTTGTTTCGCGGACCGTGTCGTTGCGCTTATCGATCTGACTCCTCGACAGGATTATTCAGCGGGATCTAACAATCCTCGACCCTTAACTCCCGTTACCCCTTTCTCTTCTCGTGTCCTCGCAATGTGATCGCGTGACAGCTAATTCTCATGGTCTTTTTCTTCTTCTTCTTTTCTAAAACAATTTGAAAAATTACGTAGCTTCTTTACGAAAGATTTCCATGGATAAAATGGATATGTTTCATGAATTTTTTACACTGAAAAAAATTCTGGTTAAAAGCGGACGAATCAAAAAAATCTTGTAGGCGTGAATAAATATTCTGGTTTTTAAATAGAACTCAATCCTTTATAACTTATAATAACCAGAATATTTGATCACGCCTACAAGATTTTTCTTATTCGTCCGTTTTTAACCAGAATTTCTTCTCAGTGTATCATCTTCATCATAAGATTATGGGTTTTATTAAACACAACATAATTCTTTCTTTATAGTGCTCATTTTTTAATGTATCCCGCGATTAGCTTCGTGGGAAACAAAGTAAAGCGGTTCTTAAGATCTACGGGGTACATCTAAAAACAGTTAAGTCCGTAAAAGATTGTATCGGGCGCTGTAATCCCGATCCATCGATACGCCACACGGGAAGTAATACGCGATTCCGCGCACGAAACGAATCCGGGGAGCCGGATCGTAACGAGTTCGATTATCCTGGCGCGGCATGAGTCAGTCGTTCCTGTCCTGTTCCTGCAGCTACCTCCGCAGAGCGCGACGCACGCCCTCCGTTTCATTCCGCCCTCCGTATAACGGGTGTCCGGATTCCCAGGAGGTTTTCCGCCCCCTTTTCAAGCCTCATTGCTATGCACCGCTCGAAACTCCGCTAACGACCTTATACACCCCCGCGACCCGCGACCTCGCCACCCCTCCAAGGCCATCTCGCACTACGATTTTCGTACCCGAGATCGCCTTCCGCTCGCGCGCGCGCGCGCGACCGTAAGGCCCTTTGATCGCGACGGAGGACGCGACAAAGTTCGCGAGTCCTTTAAGAACTCGCGTGGGTGAGTTTCTTGACGCGTGCGCGAACATAGCGGGACCATTTATCGGAATAATATGATGGGAAAGTTTCTCTTCTAAGGGAAGCTTTTGGGGACCGGTAGAATATTGGAGAAGTCGGAGGTAGCATAAAGTGACAGTTTGCAAAGTTGGAACGAATTCTGCGCGTCTCTATGTATGAAATTCTTAAATTTTTTATCGAATTGAATTTTACATACGTGGTTTTTCTTCAGGATTAGATGGAACATCAATTATCGGATACGAAGTGATACGAATTTAATTTATTTCTTCTGATAAGAAATTCAAAGGAAAGCAATTGCGCGACAATTTGCTAATCTCTCTTTTTTTTAAATATTAATTATTGTATTGTTCTGGAGAATATTTCTATTTTTTAATGAACTAAATTAAAGTATTATAACTACTCAAAGAAGCATCTATGACAAAATGGCTGGCCTAAGGGCTAATGAGTCTACAAAACACGCGAATCTACTAAAAAGAAAATAAAGTCTATCACAGGGTGACAGAGTGAATCTCTCTTGTTCTCTCTTTCGTGCGTTCTCTCTCACCTCTCTCTTACTCTTACGAAAACTCGCCGGAAACACTCAAGCTGAAGGACGAGGGTGTTCGGATCGCAAAGTTGGTCTTGTTAGGCCTGCAAAAGGGGATTCCGCTCAACCAACCGTGCTAGCCTTAAGGGCCCTTACTTCACCAGAGGCACGCTTCGTTTCTCGATTGATTCTTTATTTTACAATCGCCGTGACCCCGCAAAGGGCAACGAATACACGGCCGAGTAAGGGCGCAGGACACGCTTGCCGTCTATGACCCTTTCCGTCTGCCAATTTCCGGTCGCCCTATGTCATCGTTTTCCACGTCGCCTACTCGTCTCCGGTGATTCGGACGTTCTGTTATGCAATACTAGTCAAAGTTTGTAATATCTTGAACTTTGAAATGCAGAGACTGGCCTCCCAGAAATGTTTTGCTTCTAATATTAAACGTCAATTAATAACTTTACTTACAATTGATTGAAATAAACTATATTTTTAACGCTAACGGAAGAAGAAGATAGAGAAAGAAGAGACGTCAGTAGCTATCAATTGACGTTTAATGAAATGTATACACACACACACACATATATATGCATATAATCTTAAAAATTTGTATTGTTCAAATAAATGTTCAAATAAATAAACACACAGCTTAAATTGAAAGTTAAAAGACCGGTTTTTCCAACTTCTTGGTAAGCTAACTAACAGTTAAATCATACATCTGTCTTTATTTTATCTTCAAATTAGACAAGTTCAGACGTATGATTTAATGGTTTAGCTTACCAAGAAGTTAGAAAAACCGGTCCTAAGTCTATGTCTATCTCTCACTGCTCGTCGTACGTAATTTATTTCAATCTTCTTTCTTGTCGCTCGCAGTAATCACCTATTTCCGTTCGATTTGCAGAAGGAGGAGGCTCTACCGAGTCTTCCGGTTCCGGACCTCGAGACGACCTTGCAGAAATACTTGGCGCAGGTCGAAGCCATCACGCCGAACCATCTGGAAAAGACTCGAAGCTTGGTACGAGCCTTTCTCTCGGGTCCTGGACCGAAACTCCAACAACGTCTCCTGGAACGTAGACAGAAAACGACCAACTGGGTGAGTAATCTCGCGTAAACATTATTCAAGTACGATGGCTGGAAACAAATTTTTTTATATGCAACTTTATTTCTTTAAAAATAAATAAAGATATACTTTCGCTTGTGGAACTGAAGATGTTGATTCACTTCAGAAAAAAATTGCATTTAAATTATATTGTTCTCAGTCACGATGCTTTTCGTGGATTTACGTATTACGGAACTTCTTTTGTAAGCCGTCAACGTATACCAAGATCTTGTCTACTTCTCTATTCCTAACAACACCGAGAAGACATTGACTCTGCCGGGAAGCCGAGTCAGACGGCGTAATCCGTAATACGGCCGTCGTTTTAAAACGAGGGTCTGTCGCGAAAAGGAAAAAGAAAAAAAAACCGCGGTGTGTCACGGTCATGGGGATCGAACGGAGATCCTCTCCGCATCTAAGTGGCACAACACCATTTTCGTTTCAAGCCGCGATGCCTCGGGAGAATTTGCTTTTACACAGGGTGTTCGCTTATCGTTTCATCGATCGAAATATCTACGAAAATGAGAATGGTTCCGATGCTCATACAATATAGAACAAATTCAAATATAAACAGTTTGAAAAGCTAAACAAGACATTAATGTTTAACTAACATTTGAAGATTTTAGAGAAAATGTTTTGAAAACATAAGTTTTAAGATGATACAGCGTTAACATAATCATTAGCGATTAAAAGAAAAAAACTAGGTTTATCAAAATTTCCCGTGTTTCCTAATTTTTTCAAAACTAAAAAATTATTGATATATTTTATCCTGTTTTCATATATATAACTAAAGCTTTTTCCTTAAAAACAATTGTTTTATTTAAACAGAATTTATATTAAATTTTAAAATTTAAAAACTAATAGATACAGAAACAAAATTTTCTACAAACTCTCTTTAACAAATTCTGAAATTTAGAATAAAATTTAAATTAGCTTTTTACACGTGTACAGATATGGATAAATTCTTTTGCACAAATCCTATTTTAAAATTAGAAAAAGTAAGAAACCAATTGTCGAAATTAAAACTTTTACATATATTAATTTACCTACCCAATTTTATTTTAAAAATATTATATACAAGATCCAGAATAAAAAAAATAAGTTCCAACAAGGAATAAAATTAGAAGTTTCGTATTTTACTTGTAGATCGCGCTTCTATTGTAACAATACCTAAATCCTGGCATTAGAAAGATTCTCATTCTTTGTGACAGGAAATATTCTACGTATTAAACGTGCGAATAAGTAAACACCCCGTATATTCCAAGCGAGCTTCTGAAAAGGTCCGGAGACGGAGTCGAGTATCCGCGCACGAGAGTTCCCCGTGACTTTTGCCGTCCCCCTCATCCCGTACGGTCGCTCCCGTGGGATTCCCGGTTCGATGCATGCACCGGCTATAAGCCGCGCCTCGCACCCCCTCGTCGGCTCTCGAGCCCCCCCGTGGCACATAAATAAATAAATAAATGGATTTACGCGAGGGCCCCGGCGCCTCCCGTCTCCCCGCACGTCATTCCTCTCTTGCAACGCACCGGTGAAAGGGGATGGACGTAAGGGTCGCCTGGACCTGTACCGGAACAATGCAAATATTGCCAGAGGAATGAGGACGAAGAAGGGTGACACGCGGAGTCGCGTCGTAGGAGATTGTCGGGCGAAGAAGAATCATTATTAACACTGACACTACCCATCAATCGAAATGTACAAATATGCGCTTTACTCGAATTCGGATTTACGGGTTCAAAATGTGTTCATTTTCGTATTTCCGGAAGGATTTGTCATCAGCGTTCATTAATAAGTTGGTAATAGCATACGTCAGGTAGACCTATACGTAGCACAGCAGTCGTGCGCGTATTCTATTTTCAGTACAAAATAACATTAGGGGGCAAGAGAAGCACATCACGGATTTACATTCTATACATAGCTGTCGAGAAGAGACGAATTGCGACGATCAAATATTTACGGACAACGTTACGCTTTGAGTAAAGACCTGACTCCGGCGGGCACAAATGTGTTTATTTTTGCATTTTTCAGCGAAAGTTTGTGCCTGGTATATAAAATACCTCCGCGCGAAGATGTAAAGGATTACGTGGGTTTTGTAAAATTTCCATGACAAAATGAAGCACAACAACGACGATATATCGGATTATAAGTATAAGATTGATATATTTTCGAGCAATTCGTTTCTATTCCTGCAAGACTTATTTCATATTTATCTTGTACATCCGTGTCTATCATTTACATACTACATTCAACGTAAAATATTACATATAATCGTCTGGCAATTGCTCCGAAATTTCTCTTTTCTCATCGGAAGACATCATTCTAACGCGACAGATTCCTTTTTATCACATCTCACATAAATTTTCTTGAACGCTTTAATATATCCGTTACAAGGCAGATTAATTCACCGCAATTTTATCTCCGAGGAACACATTTATCGCGCGGCGCGATAATGCCACCCTCTCTTCTGTCCCATTCAGCGGTCTTCCACAGAACCACCTTATTTCTTACTCTTCTGAGAGCACGAGCTATCTTTCTTCCTGCTCTTTCTCTCTCACGTAATTTTTCTAATTTAGCCGAACGGTCCCATTCAGCATTGAACGGCAGGCGTTCGAGATTCGGCTCGCACAATCGCCCGTCCGGGTTTTCGATTTGCCGGCATACATCCGGAGATACATTTTCGTTTCTCGTTTCTTTAAGGGTTCGACCTCTCGCACTCCCGTCCCTCTCCTCCCCCTGTGCTGAGCGAAGTGTCGCGAAAAGCCAGACCGAAAGCAATTTTCTCGCCAGCGGCGGCTGTCGCACGAATTGTCGCCGCTCCTTCGATCTTGCTTTCCCTTTTTCGCTATCTCTTCATTCATCTGATCGATGGAAATGCCCAGCATTATCCGGTTACGCGTTCCTAGATGACGCGCCGTCTTGTAAAAGCGAGCGCCGGTCAATTGAGAGACTTGTCGACGAAATTATTTTGGTCTTTCCGAAAATATACTGAGAGAAAAATATAGTTACTTTTCGACCCAACCACAATTTTATAATATTTCTAACGATAATTATGATTAACATAATGATGCATATAATTAAGTTAATAATATTTCGTGTTAAAAATATTATAAAATCTTGATTGGATCCAAAAGTAACTATTATTTTTCACTCACTACTGTAATATCAAATTCTACATACATTAAAATTTACGTTATGAGAAAAAATTTTAATTGTAATTCCATATTATTAAATGTGTATTACTTTGACTAGCATTGATGAATCCACCTAGGCGTAAATCTTCATCTCTTCATCCCCACGACATCCCCTTTAATTCCATACTGAGAGAAAAATATAGTTACTTTTGGTTACCTCAATCATACTTTTATAATATTTCTAACACGAAATATGATTAACTTAACTATATGCATAATTATGTTAACCATAATTATCGTTAAAAATATTATAAAATTGTGATTGAGGCCAAAATTATAACTATATTATTCTCTCAGTGCAATATTCTTTCCGCGTTTGTTCTCCGTTGATAGCCGTCGGCTTCGCGGGGTGAGAAAGGTATGAAAGCGTTAGTGGAGCGCAGGGGTGGCCGAACCTAAAACCTCGAGCCGGGTTGTGCGCTTCACGGTCGTTTCGGGCACGATCGCGGGCGAGTCGCGATGGCGACGGTAAGCTAATATTACGGTGCCCCGCGGCGAACTGGAAAATCTCATTGGGGCCTCCATTATTCATCCGCAAGCCCGAGCTCGCCGACCCCCTTCATTCGTTCGTTCGTTCGTTCGTTTCGTCGGTCTGTCTGTCCGTTTGTCGCTTCATAGTTTCCGCGGTGATAAATTCAATTCGAATTACAAACGCCCGGAATTAATCCTTCCGCCCCCATCCTTCGTCACACTCGACCTTTCCCGTGTTCTCCTCCGTCCACAGTTCACCACCGACGCGACGGCTCGACGAGAACGATGCGATTAAATGCCTCGTGACTTTAGCGGAATGAGTCGCCCGTGAATTCGCAGAGATCTTCCGGAAACTAATTTTGCATCTCGTTTCAACTAAAATTCTTCTGCGAAGAAAGATAACAGTGTCTCGCAATTATCTTTCGAATAGATATTCTTTTTAAAAAGAAATAACACATTAAGCCATGAATTTAAAAAATTGCATACACAAATTTGCATGTTATTATAATAAAGATATGCAATCTTGCTATTACGAAACATTTAATTTCTATCTGAAGATTAACTTGCCGAAAAAAATGAAAATCAGAAATGCTTGAAATTCTTTCTCACTAAAAAGAAAATATAATACAAATTAATCAAAGATATTTATTATTAGAAATAATATAATAAAAATAAGATAGTTTAATAAGTGCAGAGCAAATTATTCCGAAAAAATTCAGGTTTAAAAAATTACCCTATAAAAAGGAAAAAGAAAATAATTTTTAATTGTCTTTTTAGCAAAATTTTATATACGTATTACAATTATAATATCTTAGCAATATCTTCAAGATCAAGAGTGATATTGATCAATATACGTACATATTTAAGTGCGTGCGAAAGTAACGCGGTCGCCTGTCGCAAAAAGGATTAAAGTAGATGTATCCTCCCCAAGAGGGAGAAATAAACAGATAGGATGGAAGCAGGTGGATACCGACCAGAAATATCGCGAGCACGTGCAAATGGCCGCGTGTCGGGACTCAGAAGGGATCTTCTTCTGCGGGGAACCGACAAAGTCTCATCCCCAAAAGCTGAGAAAGGAGTGAAGTAGTATGGAAAGGAAAAGCAATAAACTTTTATGGCCGTAAGCTCTCACTTGCGCGGACGGTCGTGTCTACTCGCGAGAACATCTAAAATTTCAGAGGAATATAATTTCATTCCTGCACTTCGTAAAATTGTTGCAGAGAAAGATATCTTTATCAGCGACCCAGGAGATTTAATGGCATGATATTTACAAAGTAAATATCAAGGACAGATTAAAAATAAGAGAGTCTTTTTCAAATTTATTTTACTGTCGTGCATAAACATGTTTTATATATACCATCTTAAAAATGCATGTCGCGTTCTACCATACACAAAGAAGGATCGAATAATAAATCCGAGTTGAAAATATTATTTCTTCACACGCTCGCAAATGTCATCATTCTTTAATATTTTAGAAAAGAATAAAATGCTTTAAACTCTGTTTAAATAGTCTATTTTTTTAATTTTGTAAGCGCATCTTTTATTTAAAATTCAATAAGAGAAATGATACTGTGTAACCATTTAATTTACATAAAAATTCTATGGTAAAACTTCTCTTGATAGTTTAAAGAGACATTCTCTGATTCTACAAAATCCATGCAAGTATTTGTTACATCCACTTTCCGCGATAAGAACGCGGAATTGGTGTCAAACTGAACGATCGAGAAAGAGAGAAAACTTTTCCTAGGGAAAAACACGAAAAGGAAAAACCGGCTGATCCCGAGAAGCCGTGCATTTACTGTAACGAGAGGATCGAAAGCTAAACCGAGCTGGCGCTTTTTCGAAAGAGGGATGTCCCCGCCCTGAAGTACGTAACTTTTCTTATGAATCCCTGCGGACAGGAGAGAAAACGCGGGGGTGAACGAGGGTGGCCGTTTTATTCCGCGATTCACCAGAAGCGCGCCAGAAGAAGGGACTCGTCTCGCGTAAAAAGAAAATATTTTTCGCCGCACGCGAGAAGCGATACAAAGGATCCTAGTTGCTCTTTCTTCCTTCCTTCCTTCCTTCCGTTTCGCTTCTCTTTTTTTCTACTTTGGGTCTTGCTTCAAGGATTTTTCGATGTGACGGGCGATAAAGTTGAAGCCAGGACTGAATCGATATACCACTGGGAAGTATGTTCTTTTTTTATCTCGCGTACCTTTATGGCAGCATTTGATTTTTTCTTTTTGATGAATGCATTTTGTTTCCTTGTCTCTGAAAATCTTCGATCCCAATTAGACGCTGCTTTAGATTTCGTCAATTAATTATTACATATTGACGAGAGATACATAACTCACAAATAGATGTAATAATAAAAATTATAAATATTTATTTAACAGTTAAATTTATGAAAAAAAAATTATAAGTGTTAATCAGCAGAAAATCACAGGACAATTATCCCATTATCACTATTACTGCTCTTAGACACGCCGAAATGTCTTATTTGCAATAAACATCGATTTAAAGAGTAAGTGTAAGAATAAGTAAGAAAACAAAATTATTGCTTATGCTTCATGTTATCGGAGGATACGAAAAGATTAAGGACGTTTTCACGCTTTCGAGCCACTCAGGTATCGACGATGCTCGAGGTTGAACGTGATTACCGACACGCAATCTTGCGTTGTAAACCGCGGCAGATAAATATACAAGGTGTTGGAGAACTACGGCACATTTTCTCAATGCTACATAATTAAATTATCGATTGAATTAGAAAAATTATTGTAAGTTGAGCCAATTAAGCTTCAAAAACGTAACTAGATGATAAAATCTAATTTGTCTATAGCCAATCTTAAATAAATTTTTATTAAATAATATTTTTATCGCGTTTAGTTTTCAAAATACATACTATATAATAATAAAACTTTGACCAAAATCACATATTGATGACTATTTCGCAGGTAAATTCCTCGAAAATTTGTCAAGCGATTTGTAATTAAGTGAAAGTTAAGTACGCAACTTTCGATACATCCCATACATGCTAGATGGTAATATACACAACATTGTATCTTCATAAATAGCTGCTGGCTTGACATGTTCGAAGATAAGCACCTACACGTGTCACGCTTTAAGATACGAAGATGTGACCTGCGACATGACCGTGCCTCTCTTGTGGTTTCGTGCCATAATGTCATCAGATATAATATATTCTGCATAAATTAGAAGATTAATTAGCCTTGCCAATGATTTTATTCGTCAAAAATTCTAATGCTAATTAACAACCAGTTATTTAATTTAAACGATTATGTCTTTAGAAAATCTTCAATTTATTATCAATAAAATCCCTGAAAAGAGGAACAGTCAAAATATTTATTATGAAACATCTCTAAAGGTTGTATTGGTAAGAAAGAAATTAAAAAGTTAAATTAAATAAATTTAAATAAATTATTTAAATAAATTGTTGTTTACTAATGGATCTAAAACACGGAAGATACGTTCGAAATGGATAATCCGTGTTCGCGAACAATCGCATATCCCTTGGACGGTGTCACAGCAACGCACTTGCTAGCCACTTGGCGTAATCTTGGCAATTTAAATGTTTGTCCCCGACACGCAGGTCCGCTATGGGACCGTATCGCGTATCGTTCGGCTTAGGGACGCGCGGTAATCCCTTGTTGAAACAGTGCTAAGCCCTTACGGATTGTCTGCGGGATCGCTACGGCGATACGACGGCGAACGACCTATCCGGAGGGCGGCAAACCCCTATCCGATGTTTTCGCTCTCGCGGTTTGTCCTATTCGCTTCGTCTTTTATTGCTGCTAGCTCGTTAACCGCGCTTCGCGCGGATATTCATTCCGCTTCAACTTAAAATCGCGAAATGTATTTATTCGAAAATCAGTGGAAAATATGCTCAGTGGTGAGACATGTGAAGCAAAGTTTGTATATTGACCTTTATTCTACTCTTTTCTTTCTGTCTCTCGATTCTCGAGGAATGATAAAGGGGAATGAAAACGTGCCCGGGAGACACAAACGACCGACGGGCATAAAACGAGTGCCATTCGCGAAATTGGCATATCGCCGATATATCCGATTCGTTGTGGATAAATCGTTCCCGCGCGAATAAGGGATGCACGGAGCCAATCTCACACGGGAGATTCACGACGGACAGTAATGCGGGGCGGAGGTGAATGACTCAATGATCCCAAAAGATTCGCAAATCTAATTCGACAAGAAATACCACAAAGCGGTGATTTCGAAGAGATTCGGTTGGTTATTTCGTAAATTCATGTATATCAAAAAGATATATTTTTTGTGAATATATTAACAATTTAAAAATTTATACAATCAAGAATCTCAGTTTATCTTATCTTACTAACAGACGAAAAATGCAGACTTTATAAACTTTTAACGATTTAAAAATGTGAATTAAGATTTAATCAAGAATATGAGATAAAACTAATTGATGAAAAAAAGCCCATAAAATTTCAACGATTTAAACTGGAAGAAACTGGAAAGAATGTATATGAATTGCATACAATATTTTTCACTGCAAAATAATTTTACGGAAATTAGCGCAAATAACCCGAGTACAATTAATTATTTGCACATGTAAAACTTGAGGATATTTCAATGACAATCTCGCTGTCGTTTCCGGTGAAGCTGAGTAAGTCGGGAAAATCGTTCTTTACTCAAAAGAGCATTCGTCAGACTGCGCGAGAGATCCGGGATCCTCTCAGCGCACAACGTCTCCTCTTATATTCCAGGAGCACTTAAGAGCGCAAATATTTATGGTATCTTCCAGTCTCGAGCGAAAAACAAAACCTTCCTTCCCGGAGAAGAAGACGAACACCAGGGAGAAGAGGAATCCGTCTCTTCCTCTCTTTTTCTTCTCTCTCTTTCTCTCTTTCTCTCTTTCTTCCTCATCGAGTAGATATACCCCGTGGGATTAACCTTTAATTCTATCCCGTCTCGACAGCCCCTTTTTCGTCCTTGAAGAAGGGTCCTCAGCGTGCGTATCAAATCCTCTCGACGTGGGCCAGGAACAAGACCGAAATGAAATTTTCGAAATGACTTGACGAGCGGCTTGGCTTACAAGATTGGCTGCTTTTGCCACGTCGCCCGAGAGGATATTACAAGCCAAGAAGAGGAATAAGACAGTATCTATTTAAACGAAGAATATAATTCTAAAAAGTGACATTATTTGCGATGGATAATCAAAACTATTTTGGAACAGCTTGACGAATGCGTCGCTTGATAAATTGATTACTCGTACGAAGATAATTCAATTCTAAATAAATGTTATGCAAAATATAGTTACTAAGTTTTATGAAAAATGTACAATTTATTGTTGCTAATTTATTATCGCCCAATGACTCAAACTTTAAGAAATTACGATTTAAAAATTTACGATCTAAAGTCTCAATTTAAAGTTTTTTTCGTTGTCACGCGACGCAGATTCGAGGAATAGACTTGTGCGACCACAGTCGGAGAAATTGTTCCCGAGTTCGGGCGCGTACATGCAAGAAGGGGCGACGGCGGCAGGGCAGGCCAGGTGGATCGATCGCAGGTTGCTTCCGGCGGTCCATAAACCTTTGCGAGCCGTGCACGCGCGCGAGCTCCTGCCCTTAGCCGGAGAAAGGAAGAACTTGTGTATAACGTAACGCGCGCGGTGAGTTTCCAGGCGGCGGTTGTTTAATTTCGTTCGCACACACAGCAACATCCTTCCGCAGCGTTGCGGCAGCGGTTCTACTTTCGAAATCTCTCCGCGGCGGATGGTAATTAAATACCCAATGAACGCCTTTGGGAAAATTCAGACTCGCGTAACGCAACTCGTTAGAATTCAGAAAAGAGTCGGTCGTCGTTACTTTCACGCAGGGCAGCGTGACTTCGTCACGGTTTGGATAAAACGACGGCTCTCGCGAGCACGCCGAGGAAACGGAGTTGCG
The DNA here is from genome assembly GCA_011638315.1 of Tetramorium parvispinum. Taxonomy (NCBI): domain Eukaryota; kingdom Metazoa; phylum Arthropoda; class Insecta; order Hymenoptera; family Formicidae; genus Tetramorium; species Tetramorium parvispinum. The sequence goes on along the minus strand of VBVR01000330.1, from coordinate 40,584 downwards.
CTAAGTTGCGACATTATTAGAACAGCGATAATTCTGTCGTGAGTTTAATTTTCGACGACGGAGAACAAGGGATTTTATTCTGCACGAGTCTTCTGAGGAGGCTAGAAAATTCGGAATTTTACACATTATCTACTAGACTACATGAATCATTTCATTAATTGATTACTGAGTACTGAAAAAGAAAATTTTAGTTACATTAAAAATATTATTTATTTACTGTTAAATTATATTGTTCATTTTCTTAAATTATGAAAAAGTATTTGTAACTTTCAGCAATATCATAAAAACCATTGCTATGTCATTCCGAGGAGAAATGTATCTACGTAATATACTCAGAACTTGAAGAGTAACTACTCTTCAAGTCGAAAGTTCTCCCATCTTGTAATGCAAGCGAAACTTGGAGTATTACCGAGTCATTATTTCGTCGACGACCGTGCGGAGACACGTGTTGTCGTCCATGGGGAGGTGAAGGAACGAGGGATTGAACCCGGACGAAAGAGTATTCGATGTGGTGATGTGCAGACTCGGGTTCTCGCAGAGAGGTATCCTCGACGGTGACGATGAGAGTGCGCAGAATCCGGGGTAACGATTGCAGGCAGGAGAGCCACCGAAGGCGGCCATAGCGCACGCAGGTAAGGCGAGGTAAGGCTCCTAATTTGGGTCACCGCGACCTCGTCCCAAAGGCCGGACTTGCTAGAGGTTACGACCCGCTTAAACAGCCGGATCGATTCGCATCGACCGACTTGCTAGCGCGAGCCAGCCGGCCGCCTTTATCTTCGGCGTGTACCGGCGTGATTTCGGATCGAAACTGGAGCCGCAGCTCCGCGATCTTCATCGTGGCTTCGGGCGAGATAACACAGGGCTGTACGATACGCTGCGAACATTCCCGGCCCGTGTCTTCGTGGTTGACTAGGTATCTCTCTAATGTCGATCTCATGTTACTCGAGCAAGAAGTTGAAATCGAATCGACCGTAACATTGAAGGGATTTCGCTTCGTTCTTCATTTATGCTAACGATGACGTATGACTTTCATATTGTATTCTTTCAGAATAATAGGTTCTTCTACGCTTGCTACATACATTTCCGTCTGATTTTCCCGCGCGATAACAAAATTAATGCATCTTTTCACGAGTCAAAATGGAAGAAGAAGATAATAGAAGAGTTTGAAATTCTTGAAATTTCAAAAACTCTCTGAATTAAGACGTTGCAGTTTCTTCAATGCCTGTCAATTAGTGTAAGATGAACAATGATTTTCATTGTGAAAGAATATTAATCGTGAAAATCATGACGCGTATAAAAGGAAGACTCGCAAAGTTCGAGCGACGGCAAAACTTACCGAGCTTATGAATCTGCGAATGGCAAAGTCTCCTCGAATCCGCAAAACGCCTAACTAAAAGCCCAACTACACCCCACAGGGGTTTCCCCTTCGTGCACACGCACCTTTCTTTCTGCTTCATGTGGAGAAAAAAGCGTAAGAAAAGGCAGAGAAAGAGAGACGGAAAAAGGAAATTAATTCGAGATTTTCCAAGGCCACGGGGACTCGCCCCCCAAGATTGAGAACATAGTTAATCCTCGCGACCGCGAGGAACTTTTTGATCCCGTTTTCCTCGCGGATCAACGGATCCTACGTGCACGCGGTACCCGTCGAAGTCTCCTCGTCGAGGTCTCCGCAATCCGGCTTCCTATTCCTACGGTCGGGATCGATCCTGGCTTCCGACTGCGAAGGATGCCCATGAATCTTCCATGATGAATCGCTATAAGCTACACAAAGCTGAGGAAAGAACTTTTTGTCGGTACTCTTAACAAATCGGATTGTCAAACATTTATTTACATTCACAGAAACATTATTCAGTTATTTGTTAAAAAAGTTATTCGCATTGTAGGTAGAATTCCTTCTTAAAACCGCGATTACCTTTTCGCGAAGAATTAAAAATTTACTAATTGTAGAATATGAATGAGAGTAATTTTACTTAAAAATAATTAATTGCTTTGCCTCTGAATTTTCTCAGACGAATAATTATCGAAAGTTATGTAAGCAGCTCGATAGATGGGATCTTTACAGTAATGATGATTTAAGTACCTTTCCATTTAAATAGAGAAGAAAATGAGATTACATTCCCGATATAAATGATAGGCAATTACTCAGCCGAGTTCCTCGTTCGATTATCTCATGGCGAAGACAAAGAATCGGAACTAACCGTAATCGCCGGTATTTTCATAGCGACAAAACGCGATTCTCACATAATTAACGCTTTCGCGGCCGCGATAACTCGCGGAGTGTGTTCGCATGGCGAAATGCATTATGCATGCGCTACGTACGTATGTGTACACGTCGATCTGCGAGCGCAACAAAGAGCTAACAGGAAAATAAGAGCCCTGGGCTCATTACTCGCTACATTAGTCCATTAGACGAGGTGCATGGACGGCGATGTTTATCCCGGAGAGATAAACTAGCACACGCTTTGCAAAACTCTTCGCGTATTAGCATCACGATCATCTATATTAATTTATTTCGATATTCTAAATATACTTATCGCAATAACAGCTTTAAATTTTCCCAGATTGTTTCCGGAGATCCACGAAGGCATCGCACGGATCTTTTGCAAGCCTTTTTCGTATGCATTGTATTCGATAATTGACTTCATAACGCTACGAAAATATGTCAAGTTAATTAAATCGAGCTGAAATAGCATAATTAATTTTGCAATTAATTTCGCTTTTCAACAGGGCGGAAAAGAAATTGATTTTTGGGGCGCACTGCCTCATGTTTGTTGTCAGCAGGATATGCGTTAATGGAAATTTGAACAAAATCTGGGCGTCATTGTTCATTGTTCACACAACAACGCCAGAATTGCAAGGCGGAATTTGTTTAACGGAAAATTAAACGAATTCGCCATTCCGTTTCGATTGCGGCCGCACATTGTAATCGACGTCGCAGTATTCGAGCCGAATGTCTAATCAAGCGATTTGGAATTAATAATACCGCGCTCGACGGCGGAGCGGATGCAACCTGTAATTAACTATCGCCAAATCGCCCTCGGTTCGGTTTCTCTGTGCGGTATCGAACCTCGAGCTCTCCCATGCAGCCAATAATGTTAATATTATCCGGCTTAATGTTAACAATACCCGGATTGACGTGCGCGTGCACGCCAAAATGATTCGGCCTCACCTTTGCGCGATCTCTACACGAATTGTAACGCTTTGAGGAACGAACTCGTTGATGCGCGGACCGTATACATGAATTTTCAATTACATTATTATTACATTTTCCAATTACGGTGCTACGTAAACGTAAACGATAACGTAAACTAACGTTAGCTTGTCGAGCGGATCGCGAGTACACAGTCGTAAGCGAGAATTGCTCGTGCGACAAAACGTATTCCGGGACGACGGGACGAAATTGCATTCGCGATTGCAATACAACGCTGGTCTCGCTGCGTAATTCCTCTCCCAACGAGAAATGCTTTCCTCGAATGCGCGTAACGCTCACGACCTTTCCCTCCGGACTGCTCATTTCTAAACATGCAAAGTCGCCGCATATCGGTTACAAGGAATTCTGAAAGCTTTATGAGCAGGTATATTACGGGTCATGATATATTTAACGCTAAACGTAAATCGCCCGGTTCCCCTTTCGTGCTGACATTGATCGCACTCGAAATGTGCGCCGAAAGTCCCCCGGTCTGCCGTTAAAGGCGTTGTAAAAATCTACAATACTGCATCGATCACTTCGTCCCACTACGTTATGCTCGCGTCGAAAATAAAAATCACCGCGGAGAGTCGCGGATGAGTTTCACGTCGTTTAACATCGAATTTAAATAAAATATCGACGTCAGCATGTTAGCTCTCTTAACGTGTCGCATTTCAGCAGGATGCGACATGTGCAGTTTTACCGTTCCGGATCGATCGCGTCACAGCGGAGGGATGTGTTTCTTCATTGTTTTTTTTCTAATTTCATCGCGCGGGGAGCTTCCCTACCTGCGGGACGCGGCCGTGTGTACCGGAGGGATGAAGCGAGAGGTGTCCATCGATTTGAGAGCGCGCGTAAGAGTTTTTCCCCCTGACCCGACCCCGTCGCGTCGTTTTCACCGTGGCTAATGAAGTATCGCGTTAAACGGGGGAAACTCGATACACCGTGTGCACCCGCCGCACGAGTTGTCTGAAATACGAGCGGCCTCGCGCCGTCGAGGAAACTGCCGATGTCGGGGTTCGCCAAATTTTCGCGAGGCTCAGCGACATAGAACGGCGCTAAAATGACCGAGAAGGTGTATAGATAAATCGGGATTATTGGGAGACTTCCGCAGGCGTTATTTTTAGCGAACACTGAGAGAAAAAAATGTAGTTACTTTTCTCCTCAACCACAATTTTAGAACATTTCTAACGATAATGGTGGTTAACAAAATGATGCATATAGTTAAATTAATCATATTTGTAGTTCGAAATAATATAAAATTGTGATTGAGGCCAAAAGTAACTATATTTTTCTCTCAGTAAATATGAAATTTCGCGTATAAGAGGCGCGGCCGTGTCTCGGCACCACGCTGCGCGTAACTTGGCGCGCGAGACACTACTGTGCCTTTTGATATTCAGCTTGTTACGCAAACTAAACAATACACTGTAAACTCCTATGGATTGCTACTGCTCCTACTCAATATATTGTTAACTTATCTAATTTAACTTCCATGTTAGTCAAAATTTTACCTTTCTTTTAGACAAATTTAATGAAATATTGAGTAGGAGTAATGGTTAAATTGAGTATAATTTGACACTACGGGGTTAACGGTGCATAAAGCATGAAACATTGCAGCAATCATTATCGATAATTGGAATAGAATATCGGTCGTTTCAACTAGTGACTGAAATAACATGTCTGGAAGTAATTAGAAGCAATTAAAAACATTCGGGCGCGTGTGCTTTACTCATTAATGTCACATAATGCGTGCTTCGCGTCGCGTTACCCACTACTGCACGGGGTAATTTGTATAGATATAATTTATATACACGAGCGTTACTCAACGTCGGAAGTATTTCAAGTGCGCGTGGTGGTCGAAATAGATCGGGGTGCGATTTTAATTTTAAACAACGCGTGCACCGTTACGCGATATCCGCAGGTACGACGCGTGGGGTACGCGTGCGGTGACGGCGGCGGCGCCCGCACGCGAGCACGGAAGCGAGACGCGGCCGGACACGCACGGCCGTGCCTCGACGGGTGGTCGATAACGCCGCGTTTGCGCCGATCCGGCGTAGGAGGACACGACGGAGAGCGAAAGGGAGCGAGAAGGATACTAGACGCGGAGAGAGAAGGCGAGAGAGAAAGAGAGAGAGAGAGAGACAGAGTATGGAGAACGATGAGGGGAAAGGGCGAGGAGCTGACGAGAGAATTCGAACTGTCCGATGGCAGCTCTTGCTCAGCTCGCTCGCTCACCTTGTACGCCTTCCGGCTCCTGTTGAAATCTCCGTAACTCGACACCCTCCTCGAATGCCGAACTTCAACCGAGCGGGGTTGATGTCTCCAGCAGTCACGCACTGAGAAAAATGTTTTGTATTATGAACCAAAAGTTTTGTTGATATATACAGTTGCTATAAACAAATATGTTATTTACGTTTTGGTTTAGAGAACAAAACAGTTTTGTTCTCCAAACAGTTCTGTTTTGTGCTCTAAACCAAAATGATTTAAGCAAATAAACAAGATATAAGCAAATAACATATTTGTTTACAGCAACTAAATAATTTCCTTGAGTATATATCAACAAAACTTTTGGTTCATAATACAAAACATTTTTCTCAGTGCGTGGTGCATCTCGAAAGGGGGGGTGGATCTCGCGACGCTGCTTTCGAGACTTCAATTTCTTTTGGACTTCTTCAATAGATGGACTTATGCAACAGATATTCTTCCCTCTTCCAAATAATACTAATTATTAAGGCTGTTTTCCAGCAAGTTACACAGAGGAGACAGTGTAACTGTGTCCAACAGTGTTCCAACTATGACACACTTTTATGAAAGAAAACCAAACGTCACGTAGTCCAAGAAGAAAAATAGGATTTAATTAAGTAATCTTCGCTCTCTATTAGGAGGTGCCACTTTCCTTGCAAGACCTCCATCGACCTTGTCAACCACAAGTTAATTCCCTATTTGGCACATGTATTACTGAATGTGTTGTAAAAGACAGATAGTAATATAACATTAATAAATAAAAAAAAACTATGACAAACTATTACACTGCGCGATACTGTAAAAAGCTAATATGAGCGTATAAACATATGAGTGTTACCAACTTTATAAGAAATTTTACGTTTTATTAAACGTGATAAGAGCTCTTCTTTCGCATATGTTTAACATAAAATAATTTAAATTTAATTAAAAAATAAAGATATATAATAATACTTCTTATTAGCAGATTTCTAGTTCTAATTGTTACAACAAGAATCTTACACAGTACAGTGTAACGTTATGTGTCCTAGCTGGAAAACAGCCTAAATTATTGCGAATCGCGTAGGTCACGCTTCAATGATTCTCCGATAATTCGCAGCGTTAAGCTTTTATTAGTTCCCGATTCGTATTTCGTAATGGCGAATAGTTTAATTCCTATAATCTCGCGTGCCTCCGCGAGAGACTGGGAACACCTTTCGATTACACGACAGCGCAACAAAAGAGAGATCGTAGCCGTAATCATTACGGGACTATTACCTGATAGTGTTATTACACGTCATTACACTGTCACATAATGCCGCGATGTAATTACACGAGTACAAACACCAGCGAATGGTCCTAAATTCTGCTCACAGCGCGTGACGCGACTTGTGTCTCTCGATAAGGTAAACGGACCGCGAGAAAACGCGACAGGTCGACAAAACGACGAGGAGCGGAGGACAACCCTTGAGAATCGCTCAACGACTACGGCGAAGGACGAAAGTTCGCGGTAACCGGAAGGCGAAATTAGCCCCGTCACCGTCATCTGTCATCCTTGCTACAGCAAGGACAAATCGTCTTTCTCAACCGCCCTCGTCTCCGGGATGAAACCGAATTCTCGACAAATTATTCGATTATACGCCGTGCACCCTTCGCGCAATTAATAACGTTAATAATGTTTGTTCGTGCGCGCGTAAGAGTACATGTGTTTGACGTCTTGCTAAAGATAAGCGGAGTAAAAGGAATCCTTAGGATTTACTCCGTGAAATTTCACATCGTTTGTCTTTAATCTTAATCAAGGATTGTTGTAACCTCTCGCCATTTCTTACGTTGGACCGATAAGCGGGAGGGAAAGGGAAATACCAATTATAATCAAATCGCACACTGAGAGACAAATAAATTTAAGTTACTTTTTGCCTCAACCACAATTTTATGAGATTTCTAACGATAATTATGGTTAACATAATGATGCATATAGTTAAGTTAATTATATTTCGTGTTAGAAATATTATAAAATTATGCTTGAGGCCAAAAGTAACTATATTTTTCTCTCAGTAGGTACATCTTCCTCACGTTTTCCACGTCACAGGCGATTAAAGCATCTAAAGATATAGTTTGCTGTGAGTTTGCAAGAAACCTTTTGCTTTCTCACCGTAAAAGCCGTACTTCCGTGATGAAACTTTCCCAGAAAAATTAGACGACGTTTGCTGGAGATCTTCCGGCGAGCGACCCGCGAGCGCGATTTCGAGCGTAGGCGCGATAAAAACAACGAGCGAGCGGCGCGAACCATCGCCCATCGAATGATGCATCGAGACGTTATTGCGCCAGCTGTTTCCTCATCGGGAACGACGCGAACGTAGATCTCCTCTCTCGTAATTCTGCCCGCGCGCTCGTTAAGCTCTCGCGTATCGCGCCATTACGCGCGATGAGCGCAGACACGCGGTGCCCAGACGTGTAGGAGTCCTGGCGCAATCCCCGAGGATTTTATTTCGCGAGATGCGGCCGCGCAATGAGCATCGTGCGAGAGATCATCGCGATGATGAATACCCGTTTCGTCGTACATGCACCGCTCGCGGTTAATTTTCCTTCCGCTTGCTAGCCGCGGAATTTCTAGACCTCGTAGCATTTCGTCACCTTCACGGAAAAAAAGTTTTGCTATAACAACTAAATATTATGCTAATTCAACAAATTTACAGCTGTAATATATGGACAATTAATTGTCTGTGTGTTACATTCGCCAATAGTCAGAGCTGCATAAAATTGATATTAACTAAAATTGAGTCTAACCGACATAAACTAGGTTTGTAGCATAGCAGATTTGTTGGTATAGTACAAAAATAACTTGCTGTCAAAATTAATCTAAAGTATGATTTAAGTTTTCTAATAAAACTTATTTATTTTTTGAGATAACATATATTTTTGTTATTGTATCAAAACAATTTAGTATATTAATAGGTTCTATAACCTATGTTCTATGACCATACTAATAAATTGTTTTCAAACATAATTTGTTTGCTACACCAACAAATCTGCTTGTAATAGTTGCAAATATTAAATTTGCATAGCAAGCTATAGCCTTGTTAAATCTACAAAACCATTTTTTCCGTGTTGGAATTACTCAGAGCATTAATTAGACTTATCTGAAGAAGAAGAAGAATCATTCAAATTCCAGTGACATCTTCGTCGAAAGGAAAATATTACATTAAATATTAAATTCAGAAATTAATAAGAAAAGAAGGATAAGCTGTGCTGCACACGAATTAAGCATTAAAATAATTGGGAGATTGTCAAAAAATAAAAATTAATTAAAAAATCGTAAATTATCACCCTATTTCCGAAAAATTGTCTCGATTCTTTTTGTCGCAATGCTCATTTACGTTACGGCTGAAACGTAACGTCATTCATTTCTCGAAGCTCTCGCCGCGGAGCGAGACGTTATAACGAAACACTTCGAAGAGATGCATAAGGAGATGCGACGATCGGCGAACGACGATTCGACGGGTAATCCATATTCCACGAGGATGCTCTAATGTACCGATCACGTGCGCCGGTGTCTCATTAATTCGCGGAGAACGGCGCGCATCGCGGAACACCGAATGCCGGTTTCGCAAGCATCCATCTCGCGGCCGAGTTGAGACCGCGTCGTGTCACTGATCCTGGAAGTCTTTCTCCACCGACATATGCAGGAGTCGTCGAGATTAATCGAAGAATAAAGTTCCCCTTCGGCTGTCTCTCTCTCTCTCTCTCTCTCTCTCTCTCTCTTCTGCTCCCGCAATCCGCCCTTTTGTCTGTCGGCCACGTCTATTTGCATTTAAAATGCACGTAAAATTCACTCGAGCCTTTTCATATTATTCAGAGAGTTATTCATCATAACTCCTTTTGATGAGGGGTAAACATCATATGATTGTCTTATTACTGCCATTACTTAACGCCGCGTTATTAAATTCGCATGCCCCATTATGCGGGACATATCAATTTAATACTTAGGCTCTTTAATTAGAAAACGCGAACGTTAGAGCACTCACAAAGTAACAACTGCAATTACTTAAGCATCTGGTAATTGTTCGCGTGATTGCGAGGGATTGCGGGACAGACGCTGCCGACGCTGCCACTTTCACAGATCTCCGAGACGTGTGAACGATCGCTATCGTCGAACGAACAGCTCGCCGACTTCGTCATGTCAATGGGATACTTACTACCCCATGCGTATCCTTGCGGGAGCACCAATTACGCGTGCGTGCGTGCGCGTGCACACACGTGGACCCGCGAGTGACGCAACATGTTAATAATGCCATGAGTGTCTTTTTGAAATGCTGCAGCTGCAGCGTGCGGGATAATTAGTTTAAGCAGCGCGGTCGTTACACGCGAGTCAGCGTTTTAGGGGAGGTGGACGCTCGTTAAACCGGCCTGCAAGCAGCTAAGAGCTGGCAGAAACGCGATCTAATATTCAATAACAAATATGACCGGACAGCTTCGTACCTTCACGTCGCTTCGCGTCGCGTGCACACGTATTGCGCAGCGCGTTGCACGTGCACATCCGCATCCGTGGCGCAACGTGGCGTTGTCGAAACATATTCGTTCGTGCCCGGAGGAGTCGTTCGGCATCGTTGTCGACAGTCAAAGCGACCGGCCGTTGTTGGTCGGATAAGTCCTGTCCGCGTGCCGAGAGTGCGACGAGCTCCCGTTCGACCCTTCGACACGATGAACTGATTTGCGTTTGCCGCAAACGCGTTGCGCTCGACCTGCAGTTCGCTTTGTCTTTGCGTAATCCGGAGACGCACATCTTAGAGCTGAAGTACCGCGTTCGACATTCATACTTTAGTTGGAGTAAATCAGAATAAATGTATTTTTTTTTAAGATTTTATTTAATTTAAATAATGGATTTATTAAAAACAGTCTTGTGGTTTCTTTAAATATAGATATATCCATTATATTTAAATTAAATTAAATCTTTTTCCAAAAAAACATATTTTGTAATCTAGCAATAAGAGCAAGATGATTTGGAAGATGACAAAGAATTAGCAGTTGCGATTTTTTAATTGTGGCCACAAATTAGATTTCAATTAAATCAACATTAAATTTCAAGTTAAAGATCTGTTAAATTAGAAAAATTCCAAAAAATGAAATTTTATTGTGTCTAATGATTTACAAAGTATAGATAAAAAAATATTTTTCCACGTAATGATCAATCAGCGATTCGAAGTGCGTGTGGAGAATTACATATTTAAACAATCTACATTGAAGCTACGATCTTTATGTTCTTTCAACCTTTACAAGTTTAATAACTCGTAACTTTCATCGACTTCTGTCACTCGTGGACAGAACGTTCAATCGAAGCTGTCATGAAATTTACGGTAGAAAAAGGTCGTCTCTAAATTCAGCTGGGAAGATCTACATCCGGTCTCGAAGAAAAAAAAAATAAAGCTGACGCCGATGCGCGATCCTTTGTCTCGCTACACATCGCCGAAACTATATATCAGTCGGTCTAAAAAAAGAACACAAGTGCTCCACCGACATCCCCGCGTTGCGATGTCGAAACGGTGTCACTCCCCGATCAAATATAGCCCTTTATTCCGCGAATACGCTACAAGCTCGAGCTCGTAAGTTCTATCTATAGGCGATTCGAAACCGGACCGGCGATACATTGTATTGACGTGGAGACGGACCTCGTGAAACATGCATGCACGCGAGCTGCGACACGCGGCTCGTCACACTGACCTAGAATCGCGCCAAGAGAAAGAAGAGGTCCCCCCCCGGCTTCTCAGGGGGATGATACAATGACGACCGCGCGCGTGGATTACCCGCCGCCGAAATGAGATTAAAGTCGCTGATCTGCGATCGCAGTGGCTACGTCTCGCTGTTAAATCACCGTTCGCTTCTTCGACCGAAACTTCAATTTGAAATTTGAAGTCAATTCCATCAACAAATCATCGTAGGTACTCTTTTGCCGCAGGCTTTCAGCACCCGATGAATACTGAACCAATTGATTTTTCCACGAAGAAAGAAACATTTTCAAAGTTTACCACTCGCTTTGCGAATTGAATTGAGAAACCGTAAATTTAAGAGTAAATTTAAAAGTCTCTGAAATCTCGTAAAACTGTATCGTGACGATGAAAACTAGATATGGAAGAGAGGTACACTGCGAAACGTTGGTGATTGTACATTTAATACGTACGTTTTCTCGCGAATAAACGAACGATATGTTTTACTACAAGTTCACACGCGAGACAAGTACCGGGGAAAATATTTTCTCTAGCGCGACAAAAATATATTCGTTGCGTCTTCTTGACTGTCTCTCGTTACGTTTGCGAGAAAGTGATGTTGATGCCTCTGTCAAACAGGTTGTAAAATAAATAGAAGGTATCTCAAACATCACGAAAAGACATATCACGTAGACAAATGGTAAAATTTACTCGTTGTAATTGTATATGTACGTAAATGACGATGCACGCAGTATTCTAAACGAATAATGTACATAATTGCCCCGGAAATACGTGACTATTAGCATTAAATGTGCCGTCAGGGAAAATTTTTCAGAGAATGTTGCTGTGGGACTTCCAATAAATTATTAAAATATTCTTTCCAATTAGAATATAAAATAAGTCAAAGAATTATTTAAAGTAACTCTGTAAAGTTAACGTTTCTGAAGATTTCTATTTCTCTCTCAGCTTTTAAATTAATTTATTGTCGAAATGCTGTAATTTACACGCGATAAAAATTAGTTCACATATTCAAACGTTTACATTAATGCAGTAATTTAAAAAAAATTCTAAATTACGGATTTTAACGGCAATTTTGCCATTTCCCGTTTCAACGCGAGTGATTTTATCGCGCGACGCGCGGGGAAACGAAGCTCGGCGACAAAACTCGATTGTTTAATCCGCATTTAATGACGGCGTCGGGGCTGATCCCCGATTGCCGAGCGTGAAAAACGACGAGCGCGACGTCGGAGCGACGTTGAATTACGCAACAAAATTATGCGCGATTAAAAAGACAAGAAAGTGACAGTAGAATTACATTTCGCACCGGACGATAAACGTTATTTACAACGAGGAGAAATGTCCGAGTGCGTTCGAAGATCCGAAATGATTCCCGCGTCTGCGGGACTTTCCTACCTTCGAGACATGGCTGGATATTATTATCATTAGTTGCTTATCGACTCTAACGAATCGTGCACGATAACGCCTGACCGATCGCGAGTGATTTATTTCCGGGAAGTCTGAAGCACCCCCGGCCACGCATTAGTGCCTTCTCGCAAATCATTGCTTCACGAAATAATCACGCTTCACTACCGGCGCTCTCGGTTGTAACTTCTCCCCTCATGAATCTCTCTTTTATAGTATATTTTATTTTCATGGCAAAACTTCCGGGTATACTTTCACGCAAGGCTGCGCGACGTCATCTCGGCTAATTAGCGTGATTATTATTATGCAATCTCACGATGATAATACTTTAACACGCATTGTGACATAACGATCGTCGGCCTTCGTTCTTCGACATTGAATCGCAGAAATTTAACTGCGACATACAATTTCTAATCGCAATCATTTCTGAATGACTTTACGTTTAATTGCAATTTGTAATTAACAATAAATATGTACTTAACTGTAATTAATATAATAATAATTTATACGTTTAATTGTACATAAATATATGCTTGCTAAATTACTCGTTTATTTAATGCAATGTTAATTCTGTCGTTTGCAGGCAACAGAATGGTGGCTAAATGACATGTACCTGTCCGTCCCGCTGGCCCTGCCAATTAACAGCAACCCCGGCGTGGCCGCGAAACCAAAGAGATTTGCAAACCAGCAGGAAGCCGCGGTATTTCTCGCACGATTTCTCACCGAGCTGCTTAATTATCAAGAATTGCTAGACAGGTAAGATACCGCGATTTTGCTCGTTCATACTACATGATAATCCGAGATAATCCGAGATGAATATTACAAGTTGTAAGGTTTCCCCCCGCTACTGAATACAGCAGCGAATGTGTCGGATATTCCATTAAACTCGGATGTAATGTAGAAGTTTCGTTTTAATCTACGATTTTGATAATTTCTTTGCGATCGTCTTTTACGATCCAATCCGTTATTCACTTGGAACGACGCGTATTTTGGGACGATCATTGGTACTGAAGAGCGCAACGATTTACCAATAATCGAGGGAAAGACGCGACGAACCGACGTGCCGATCTCGTCTCGTCGTTTTGGCCGAGGACAAAAAGAAGCCGCGCTGAAATCAATTTAGAGAGAGGACGTACGTCTGCGAGGAAATCCGGCTCGTAAGATCTATAGAAAGCGAGCATAAAGAGGAAAGGGACCCGCGAGACAGAACGAGCGGACGTTCGCGAGCTCAAAGGATCCTCGGAATCCTACATCCGGACGAGAGTAAGCTACGAGAGGAGAGAGTGTTCCTTTCTTTCAAAAACTAACGCAAATTCGCGATGGGGAGAGCCGCCACCGGTATTCTCAACGGCGAACATATAGCCTTATCTCGTCTCGCGTTTCTTTGAAATGAAATGAGATCGAATGGCGAGAATGTTGCAGGAAGTCGATCCTATCACTTTTCCTCGTAAACTCATATTTTTCTATAAAAATTTAAAATCATGAATAAATAAATTGAATAAATTAGCACGGATAAATGCGATTAAGTGAGAATAAATGAGATTAAGGAAATTCACTGAAATTTCCTCGATTTTGTGACGACCTAAAAAGATATCAAAATCAATACTCGTGCACTCAAACGCTTCTACTGTTCAAGTATATTAATTCGTACGGACTGTTTATAGGCTTTAACTCGTTCGTAACAAACAAACGTGCGCAAATGTGATTTACTGAAAGAGAAAATAAGCTCTGGATTTCGAATAGGTCCGGATTGGAGGTTGAACGTGTGAAATCCAAGGACGGCAAAACCATGCAGCCACTCTGCATGGCGCAACATTATCAAATATTTCGGACTTATCGGCGGCCTGGTATAAACAGCGACGAGCAAATTGTCCTGGATAGAGCGTCCTCCGGCGACCACATTATTGTCGCGCATCATAATCAAGTAGGATTCCAATATGGATAATATTGCATTGATACAAAATGATTGACGATAATTTCTATAGATTTTTACATTACATTCGTTAGTAGGTATTTCAGAATTTACTTATCGATTAAGTTAATCGTAATTATATGTAGCAATTGATTTTTGTTCGATTATTTCTGAAAATTCAATCGACATGCTAAACTACTCAAAGTAATTATTGAACAATGTGATATCGGGAGAAGAGATATTTTATTTTGGATCGTTGTATTGATTTTTGCTTGCCCGGTTACAGTTTTACAGCGTGCCTGTGAGGGCATCGGACCGAGGTCGGATCACAGAAATCGAATTAGTCCAACAGTTACTGAGGATCATGGAGACCAAAGCCGATCCTAGAACTCCGCCGGTCGGAATTCTCACGACCGCCAAGCGACCAGCTTGGGCAAAAGCGCGGGAAGAACTGATAAAAAGTGCGTACGACAATGAATGTTTAAAGATGTCCATTAAGAGTATAATCATCCTAGTCGCGAAGAGAACATTGTACTTTAACCATCTGATTCAGGAATTCTCATACAGCGGATTTTAAAAAATAAGAGCAGCGCGATTATAGAAAAATTATCTAAACTTTGACGCTTAATAAAAATAAATATGGAAGCGGTTTAATTGGAGTGTATCAACTCCTGAATTTTTTATTTTTTTGTAAAGAGAAGTTAAAATCTCTAGTTTTTATATCAAGTTTCTTCGGGGAATATCACTATTATCATCGTTATAGAATCTAGCAGAGGAGATAAAAAACTTTATTGAACCATAACATGTAAAACGTTGTTTCCTGCACCGAATAAAAAACTCAATTAGTTCAGCTTTACGTTGTGATAAATAACGCGTTCCAATAACTACGCTTTCAAAATTGTTAAAATATAATTACATTCGCGTATCATCACATCATAGTTGATTTTGTCGATTTCCTTTTGAGATCTGTTAAATGTCACGTGCAAAATAAATGCTTCGTGCTTCGATAATTATCTGTTGTCAGTTAAACGATTTATTCACGACCTTTGCCCGGTTTATTTAACTGTTAAAAGAGGGAGAGAGAGAGGGAAAAAGAGAAATATGATAATCCGGTTATCTAAAAAATATCTCCCATCTTTGGACGACCCTCGTCGCCACGTGCCCTCGCTATAATTATCCACTCGCGTTCACCGCTTCGCCAATATTCGCAATATTCCCATTAACTCCCTAACCCGACCTTACTCAACGAGAACCTACGACCCACCTACGCCTGCAAATCGAATGAACGGCCGACGCTAACGAACTAACGGCAACCCGCGTTCGCTCGTTGATTAATTAAAGGCAAGAACGTCGCGAAGACAACGGAGAGATTGTAGTCGTCGTTAAAACAGTAAGATCTCAATGTTTCATTCTAATCGATAAATGTACTCCAGTTTCATATTTGCAGCTTTAGTTTTGCACAATAAAGCTACTTAGACTTATGTTAGCTACTTATGTTAGCTACTTAGATTTAGACTTATGTTACATAAATTTTTGATCGTCGCCTTTTCACCTCAAAATAAAAAAAGACGATCTCATTAATATTTTCGAATCGCTCTGCGAAAATCAATAAAAGTTTTTAATATATAAAGATTATGAGCATATAGATTCAGATCGATTCGAAACTTAATTTAACATCTAATATTCAAATCCGAAGTGAAGTAAGTGGAATAAAACTTTCTAATACTTTTCATTTGATTCCTATTATTATTGCAACGATTCTTTATTATCGCCTCTCATCTTTGTAATATCGTGCAACACGCGGGCGAAAATCGTTCCATCGCCGAAGCTGATTGTCGCCTGAATTAACGAGTCGGCAAAATGGCTTTTAGACGAACGCAATCGTCACAATCTGGAGCTGTTGGAGCGCTGTCTCTGCGTCGTTTGCATCGACGACGACGTGCTGCCGACTACATTTAACAATCCCATGAAGAAGGAAGACCGATGGATCGGCGACCGAGATTACGCGAACGTGCTTCATCACGCTCTTCACGGCGGAGGATCCCGGCACTTGGGCGCGAATCGCTGGTTCGACAAGACTTTCCACGCTATCCTCGGCAAGGTACGTTTAATGGATGTATATTTAAACTATTACGGTCGACAGCCGATTTGCGAGATTCAAGTCTCCTATTTACGTGAATTTTTTATTATCACAATGGAGCTACGTTTGTATAACTTTAGTCATTTTTTTGCATCAAAACAAAAGGATTTCGCCAATTTTAACTTGCTACAAAAACCAATCAGGTTTTTGAAATATAAAAATTATGAGAGTATACAACATATAGATATTTCAAATCAATTTGAATTTAATTGTTTAACTTAATATTGCATCCAATATTTAATTTTTAAATGAAGTAAATAAGAATTGAATTCTTTAATATTTTGCATTGTAATCTGATTGAAACCCGAGTGCGCTCGGCATGATTAACGTTTGATGAAGTTCTCTATTATGCAAACTGAGGAAACGCACAGTGCGATGCGAAATGATATGTTTATGCAAAGCAGCTTCCCGAGAAACTCCCCAATCGGCCAGGCAACAATTCCACGACAGTATGTTTTCCACAGATACGCTCGACCAAATTGAACTTATCACTTTCACCGCTGCCAAGATGACTCTTCGATTTAATTGGTGTCAGGGTTCACGGGCGAAATCGCCGTTCGTGAACTGAACGCGACGTTGCGGCATACGTTGCGCTTTCATATGCCGCACGACGGAATGTGTTGTCTAACCCCTTCCTCGCCGGAATATTTCCACGAACGATAAAAATAGTTCCGCGCATTCGTGTCTACCTCCGTATCATGTCTCATTTACTATGGATCAGTTAATTAATCTTTCATAATGGAGATATCGTTATTTTATTTATTAATCATGTTGCGTAAATGAATGAGATTGTTTGATCAATCGTTTTCTCTCATTTAACCGTTCGCATCATTTATTAATGCGCAATAATAACAGTATGTTAATAAACGCTCATACAATAATTGGCTTTATATAAGTTTTTGTATAACAATAGCAGGAAATATCAACGGATGACCTATAAATTTTAATTATTTGATGTATGTATATATCTCTCGCATATATTTTTATATTACCCGTATTTAGACAGTATTTTCATATTAGCATATTATATTTTTTAATTTTCACAAGAATGAATATATAATTAATAATTATATATTTTACTTCCCGTAAATTTATTCAACGTTTCTGCATTTAAAAAAAGATTGTCATATACGATTTCTCAATACGAATGCAGCAGAATTCTATTCAATTTTATCACTTATGCTTTACTTATATCCTTGCTGCAAGTCTATTTTCCATGAAACGCTATTTTTCTGATCCATGATTGTTTTTGACGTTTCAAAAAGAGACTGTAATTTCTCGAATAAAGCAAAATTTTATTCAATTCTTCCGTTTATATATGCTTTACTTATATCCTAGTCTCAAGACCATTTCTTATGAAACGCTATTTTTCTGATTCATGATCGTTTCTGACATTTCAAGAATAGACTGTTATTTCTCGACACGAATGAAGCGGAATTCTATTTTGTCGTTTGTAATTTATTTAAACCCTCGCCCCAAGACTATGTCCTACTACCTTTTTTTTATCAATGATTGTTCTGTAAACACAGGATGGAATGTGGGGATTGACTTACGAGCATTCCGCGGGCGAAGCACCGGCCGTCTTCAAGGCGTTCGAGGATATAACGGAGAAGGTGGACTCCATGTCGCCGCCGGACGAGAATTTGGTACCCTCGCATCTGCCGGCGCCCGAAAAGCTGGAGTGGTCTCTCACCGAGCAAAGTCTGAACGACATCCGAGAGGCCATGATGAACTTCGACGCGTAAGTAACTCTGAAAAGAGAAAAAGGAATCGTTAGAAGAAAGAAAAAAAAACTTCGTTTATTTCCATCTGCGACCAAATCCAATTCTTGTGAAGATTGTTAAAGAAAAATTAACTGTTGAAAACGTGACACTCTCGCTAAAGTCTACATTTATAATATTTTTTTCTTGTCTTTCAGGCTGGTCGAAGATTTGGACCTTTGTATTCTGTGGTTTGAAGATTATTCGAAGGAGTTCATCAAGACCTGCAGAATCAGTCCGGACGCGTACATACAATTAGCGCTCCAGCTTGCATATTTCAGGTGAAATATATCGGAAATGAAGATTTCTCCTTTAATTCCCACATTTTAAGATTGTTTTCTTCTGATGATTTCTTCGCGCGGAAAGCATATTTGTATTACTAAAAATATTTCGGTTTACGAAATACGGCTATATGTACAATTTGATAGCAAAATTAGTTTCGGAAATAAAATCTTATATGAAAGACTTCTTTTCACTTGCATTATCACGTGAAGAAAGCCCGTAGCAGTCAAGTTTCACTGACACGTTCTCGCGGTGTTCGCAGACTCCATGGGAGATTGGTGGCCACTTACGAGAGCGCCGGTATCCGGAGGTTCGCGTTGGGTCGCGTGGACTGCATCCGAGCTGCCAGTCCGGAAGCGCTGGCGTGGGCGAAGGCCATGTGCCAGGGCGATCCGCATGGCCAGCTGAACCAGCCGAATAACGCCGTGGACGGGAGCCCCAAAAGAGTTCAGTTCACCATTTACAGTGTAACTGAAACTTGGCATTTTTCCTATGCGATTCTCGTGTCGTGTAATACACACAGCTCGAGTACACTCGACAGAACTGCGACAAGGTCGAGCGGAATGCGTTTACCTACTTTACTTTTCTCCAATCTCGCTTTAATTCTTTAAGCGCTCCTTGCCCTTCTTCTTTTGTAAATACAAATAAATTTTATTTCGTACGGATTATTTTTGTAAGTTCTGTGATATAATTTGTGGTAATTTATGGCTAATTTAATTAGGACAGTTAATTTGCGCAAGATAACGAAACCTTGGTGATATTTTGCTGGATACGCTGCTGGTCTCATGGAAATTAAATAATAGTACAGTCTTTGAGCACTCACAAAATTTTCACGACTCGATGGATCGCCGGTTAAAAACGCTATTTTCCAAAATCTTATCTCCAGTACTTTTACTACGTAGTAACTTCATCAAGTAGCAAATTACATAGTAACAAATCATAGTGAAATACAATCGCGTGTTGAAAGATATTTCGTTTATGTATATCACGATGCGTCTTTTGCAGTGCTACGAAAAGTTTCTGAGCGGTTGGTCGTATTGCCCGTTTGCATTGCCAAATGCGCCCACCTATGAGAAGGTTTCGGTATAATATCTACGCTGCTTCGTTTCCGTATACAAACAGAGTCTCTTGTCCTACATTATTATCAAAAATTATATATTTTCTTCATTTAGATTATATCATATCGTTTTTGTTATAATTTATTTCTGTCATTAAATATTTATGTGTGTTTATGTGATATTTTTGCAATTGTGGTTTTGTATCGACAATATGTTTATGTGATATTTTTGCAATTACGATTTTGTATCGACATACATTACGTTACGTGTATATACATATATATATTATATACTACACTATGCTTCAGCTGGTCTTTATCTATATAAGGTGCACGAAGTCATCAGTGTGTAGAAATATGTACGAGTTTCTGTGTCAGTAAATATTATTTTTATGTAATTTATTTATGTGCTATATTGAAAGATGTTTTTTCAGATTATATCTAAATAACGCTTCTATTTTTCCTTGCGTTTATATTATCTCAAAGTATAAGAGCTACAAAACGCGAAAGAGGGATACCGCAAATACGAAAACCGTTGTATAAAATCCGCAAGTTTGGCCGGACGAAAGGAAAAATAAGGAACCCCCGAGGAAAAGGCAATCAATTAGTCCGGGCCGTCGGCTCAGTTCGCTTGTCCTTCGCGATCGAGTATTTGCACGATCCTCGAGAGGCACCCGGGCAAGTTCCGCGGGGATATTCCGTTTGTTTCCCTTACACGGTTCACCCTCGTTCAGGAAATACTGTGGCAACGAGCTGTTGTTTCTCATTTACCGCGCTCGGTTTCCCCTTTAGCTAGAATGTTGTCTTAGCCGCTCTGTTTCTCCTCCCTCTTGCTCATAGTATAAGTTGAACTCTCTACAATATTCCTTCAATATTTGCGAATATATCTTCTTTAAAATTTTTACGATAACAATTCTCGAATTTACTTGACCAATTGATTCCTGTAAGCTTATTTTCCTCATTTTAGGAAAATTATTATTTTATCTTCTGTTTAATATTATTTAATTTGCGATTTCTTGAATTTTATTTAATATTTGACATCTCAAGAATTGATTTAATAAATGTTGATTATCTTTACGCTCGATGTTGCTTTTCATAATTTTCACAGTTTTCAAAAGCAATAAGCTCATCACATTGTCGTCTACTTCACAAAATAATAAAAGCTGCAGAAATAAAATTCACTGTTCGTTAAAATCGGAATATCATGAAAAGGAAGTTACGGTACAAATTAGCGCAATTAGATGCAGAAAGATTCGTTTAAAATTTATTAAAATATTCGTTAGAATAGAAAATCCAGCTGATTAAAATCAATGGAGCGTACCGATTCCTTCGTGATTTCTCCGAGCTCTTTGTCTATCTTCGGTATGTGTGTCAGGAAGATCTTCGTCGAATGAAGACGCGAACGATGAATCGCGTGGATTCAATTGAACGTTGCTTCCGGCTTGCTTCCCCAGGCGGAAAGGATCAAGGAGCTATTCGACCTGGCGGTGCAGAGGCAGACGAAGGAGATGAACGACAACATACATGGCCAGGGAATCGACAACCACCTGATGGGGCTGCGTTACGCGGCGAAGGAGGCTGGCGAGCCGATCCCGGAGATCTTCACGGACGAGGCTTACGCGATCGTTAATCATTTCGCCCTATCGACGTCACAGGTCAGTGATCAGGGTCGGCCCACTGGATCGAGTCATCATCAGCGCAGCTTTTGCAATATTCACGACATCGTCGTTTTTAGCTGATATGATATGATGCATATTTCGCAAAATGCCCTGTAATAATAAAGCGTGTATTTGTAACATTTGAGAAATAAGGCACAAGCTCGAAATTATTAGATTTTCCGCAAAAAACAAGACAACAGGTCGCGATAGTCTGAAACTTATTTCTGGCGAGAACGTTCTACTTCTTAATTATCTGTTACTACGTCGACGAACACTACAGAAATCATTATTTAAAGTGGTCTATCACGAAATATAAGTCAAGATCCCGGACATGCCGTAAGCATATTTATAAATGTACTTAATGACTCGGACAGCTCGAGGTCGACGCGATACGAGTTTGTTTAAGAAGAAAAGTTACGTAACTGATTTACATCTTAATAGGACACGATCTTAATTAACATAGAAATATATTCACTCGTTATTCCAACGTGACGTTTATAATAATCAATTATTAGCAGGATATTTCCTCGGCAGATACATTCCGCGAGATTCAAATCTCTCCTTCGATTCGTTAATTCCTTAATTCACGCTAAAAGAAAGGAAGATACATCTCTCTTAACGCAATAACGTCGGCGTACCGAGTCATCGTTAAAAAAAAAAAAACAGGGATACATTTTTGTGGCTAACGACATGACACTTAATTGAAATGAAGGTAAGATTTGTCCGGCAGGTGACGACGAAGATGGACGTGATCGTCGGATACGGGCCAGTAGTGCCGGACGGCTACGGATGCGCCTACAACGTGAGGAAGAACGGCTTCATCTTCTCGGTCTCGGCCTTTCACAGCGACGGCAGGACCAGCGCGATGCAATACGCGCAAACGCTTGAGCAGAGTCTGCGGGACATGGCGGCTATGATAAAGAATTCAAAGAAGTGATAAGCGCGCGCCCGTGATAGCTTCGCGAATACCTAGAGCCGCGAAACGCGGCACAGCTTCCCGCCGCGAGGGGGAGAGGGGAGGGGTGAGACAGAGGAACGTCGAGCTTTTCGCGCATCGCACGAGGGTGGTTCGAAACGCACATTTCGGACCCGTAAGATGCACGAACGAATGACGTCGAGGCCACTTTCCTTCCTTACGATGTCTCTCGAGATACTCCGTTCGAGAAGTTTGCGTAAATGCGAAGCGACCGTACGAGAAAGAGCATTTTTTCTCTTCTTTCCGTCATTCTGTCGTTTTATTTCGCGCGATAAATTAGCTAATTTTAAACTCCGTTCGAGCGAAGTGGAAAGCACGATTTTCGAAGCACCCTTGCATGAAGTCATGTGTGAAAGCATAACTTGTCGCGTAGCGACTTAATTAAGGAGCGCGAGCGTAGACGTAACGCAAGAGAGATTTAGCAACTTGCTTCCGCACAACTTTTTAAATATATCATTGATTTGATATAATCCCTACGGGACATACAGAAGAAAGAAAGAGAGAAGTCAAATTAGCGAAGAGGAGAAAGCGGCGCCGAAACGCGCGAGCTTGTCGGAAGCTGTCGTAAATTCGTAAGGTGTCCTTTGTTATTTGGGCTGATAGTATACTAGCGAATCTCTCGTTGTCTGTTTTCTAAAGGAATACGTACAAAACGCACACACACACACACACACACACACGCCCCAGTGAGAAATGATTGGTTAAATCGATGTCGAATTGACATCGATTCGATGTCTTTTGCGTCGAAAAGACGTCAATTCGACGTTGTTTCGATGTCTTTTCAATCATTATTTCTCACTGGGACACGCACATACATACGCATACACACATACACACGCGATTACATAACGTCGTTCGCGGTGACAGCGAATTAAAAATCCTTCAGCGGTAGTTGTCGTATAGTAGGCGTCGTATGTTATAGATCGATCGGTCGTTTTAAAACTCTAGGTCCGCTCCAGGAGAGAAAGAAGAATAAAGTTTCTTCGAGCGTTATGCCCGGGCGCTGGAAAAATCGGTGAGACGACAAAAAAATTACTTCCTCGGTCGAGAAACCGGAGGAAGATAATACTCCTCCTCTCGATCTTCTTCTCCGATTGAGAAAAGGATGAAATTTTAAGCTCACTAAAAGTGTAAAGCTGCTCGACTCACCTTTCTTACAGTCTCCCAAAACGATCGACCTTGCCCTCTTCTTGGAAGTCCAATTTGAACTTTCCGTCGTTCCGTGTCGTTGTTGTTACCAGTTTGCCGCTTTCCAGCGCGCGGGACTCGTCCGGCGCAGAAACACTTTAAATGGCCAATCGTATGTATGTTGGCGCCCGCACAGTAAACTCTTGTCCAATTCTTAGGTAGGTCGACGGATCGCATCGCTCGACTCGTCAAGAGCCGATCGATCGTCGACGGTATAGCTCTATCTGTCTATCGCGCTATTCTTCTACTCTCTACGATTTACCGTAGCTGACTACCCCGTACCGTGCCAGGGTTTGCGACCGATAAGACTATAACTATACATACGGTTGATTCGACAAAATCGCACGTGTAATTAGCATAATCGTAATTGTATACGTTAATACATAACAATTTTTTTTGCGGTTTCTCTCGGAGAATGTTCTCTCAATCGCAATCTCTTTGACCAATTTTGAAAAACAATTTTTCATCAACGAAAATGTTGGAAGTTATTACTTTTCCAAGTCTAGGCATTATAATCTCGTCAATATGCAGTTTAATTAACATCAATACAAATTTTGATCATTCATTTGTTATCCTAAAAAGTTTAACTTGCCTGGATTCGAAGATTAAGATGAGAAACCTTAAATGTCTCATTTTTATTGAGAAAAAATTGATTCGAAATCGGCGAGAGATTCGAAAGGAGACATGCAGTCATTTTTTTAATAGTCTGTATATATAAGTAACATAATGATAGCTGTAGTACCATATAAATCCGCTCAGATCGGATTTCAATGGCTCACAAATACATGAAAGTAATCATCGAGATGATATCGGTCCCAAATCTTGGTATGTACTGATCTCACGAATAAGGGGAAAGTTTCTCCAACTACACAATTTAGATAAATATATATATATATATCGCTCAACGCGACTTTCATGCATTGTTATGCTCAAGTTTTAGGTCTGATTATATTTACATATTATTGTTCATTTAAATGGGATCATGACAGAGAATCTATGAGAATTTGTCATATCTTAAGAATACAAATCTTACTCCATCTATTACTTTAATGATAAACTCGTTAACTCGTTTAAAAAGTCTACTTTTCTACATCAAGGCACTTATAATCCTTGAATAATTAATGATTAAAAATAAAAGACGCGAACTTAGTTTCAGCAAAGGAAAGTAAATAATAAGATTATCAGTTAATTTTAAATAAACTTAACTTTAACAGATTTTAAATTTTGCAATTGAAAACACAGTATGCAGTTGTTAAAAGCTTATAGATTGCAATAAAGCGATGATTCCTCTCATTGTTTTTGCTAAAAAAGATTAATTTTAAATTAGCTAAAGAAAAAGTAATATGATAGAAGAGACATCCTTTTCTTCTTAGAGATTATGCTTCTAAAAATTTATCACATATCTATATATACGTATATGTACATCAAATGCATATCAGATATACGCGTAGTATCATCCCCTTATATATTTCACGATAATCCCACTTCTTTGAACAATAATATGTTTGACTCGATGGAAGAGGCGAATTCGCATTTCTTCGACTCCGCGATTTAGATAATTTAGGCGATCTATCGTCCTCTCGTACTGAGATGTTGCTGTTACCAATAGCATTGTATGCTTACATAGTTGTAACAGCGATTGATTCAGAGGCATCAATTTTAGAAGATCAAATCGCGGCTATAAGGCTAATGTTTTTAGATGTCGATATTTAGTTAGCTCCTTGATGGTTCCTCTAGTTAATTAAGATATAAATAATTGCCAGAGAAAATGAGGGAAAATGGAACCGTGGAAGCGGTTTTGAACAAGGTTTTTTCACCATCAGATTCGTACGAAAAGAATGCGTTATTGCAAAAGAAAGACAAATTTTCGATCTGTTGTCATATCTTATCGCGATCTGTCATCTGATCAATACTGATCCGTCACGACCGATTTCTTTCATGTGTAAAAGTAAAGAAAAATTACTAGGGACTTTACTATATACTCCCTCATCTTCTTATCAACTCATGTTCTTATTACAAAAGCATTGTTAATGTTAAATGCGATAGATTTATTCGCGTTATTCATATTTTAACGTTACTATGTTAATTCCGTTAAGTTCTTAAGGAAAATGAGTCAGTGGATCTGAATTAAAAGTTATGGTTTTCGTATTCTATAGAATTAGTTCCCTAGAGGAACTCGATATCGTTCTGATTCTTCCTTGGTGAAGCTTCGTTCTCTTCTCTGAATTTTATCTGCGTTATTCGATTCGTTGTTATATTAGCCACGAGTTACATGTTCGAATTTTACGGGAGTTAATCACGAGAAGTACGCGAAAGCATGGTGCCTCCTCGTTATTGTTAGAGAAAGGAACAGAAAGGAAGATACGTGTATATTATGACAACGCGCGCATTCGAGAATACGTTCGATAGCGAAACGCATCGAGGCACTTCCTTTTCCGAAACGCATCGGTGTTGTAAGAACGCGAAATATCGTCCGCAACGAATTCCCGCATTTTTACAGCACTTCCTCGAAGACGTTGTTGAAGAAAGGGAAGAGAAGGAGGAAGCCTCGGCTCTCCGCTACTTCTTCCTTCTTAGGTGAAGACACATACGTGTTCTCGCGTATGTAGGATACAGTTGAAACGCACGCCGTTGAAAGCGTTTTCTCGGAAATCACCGAATCGCATGTTGAATGATTCTTTGGGTTTATAGTTGCAGAGTTTATATTGTATATTTGCATACATATCTGCGATCGTTTCAATTGCATCCTGTATACGTACGATGTACGCGCGCCAGGTGTTCTATATTAGATTCTAAGAAAGAAGCACACAAATACCGCTACTATTACAGCATAGTTTAAAGCCAGAAACGTACGGCTAGAGATACTTTACTTATACATATCGCGAAGCCAATTGTGATCGCACTTTTGCGGCCAAGAATATCATACGCATATCAGGCGAAAGCCAACGTAGCGACGATTTTATTCCGGGATATAGCACATATCCTGATAAATCGTTAGGAGCACTTACGAATGTAATTATAATATAATTCGAGTTCTAAGTAGCAGATAGAAATATATCGGCGCGTTAAATTATTCGTTGTTTCTGGAGTGTTTCGCACTGCGTGAATCGCAACAGAAATTCTACAATTCTAATTTATGATTTTTTAAACAATAATACTCCTTCACTTAGTCAATAATTATCAATTAAAACAATTTCCACATAAATTGATTCTCTTGAGAGAAAAACAAAAGTGATTACAAATTCATTGATTTAAATATTAAATATGAAAATCATATGCATTTAATGTTGAATGTATAGTAACGCCAAATATGTATAAAGAATATATTTCTGGAGTGAGAGAGATGACCAAAGCAATAAAAACATAATAAACAGAAAATAGCACGCGTTTGAAATTGTATTTAAATTGGCGATAATCTGAATTAGTGTTTAAGGATTAATTCTTTCGTAGCTATTAATCCTATGCGCAATCGGTATCTAGTTTGTAATAAATGGAAATTATTGTTTTCACAAACATATTGGTTACTAGAACAAACATTTTGAGATATGCGTTAAGACTGTTAATGTTAACATCGCAAAATGATAAAAACACATTAAGAGTAAAAGTATGAATATATAATTGTAGCGTATTCGTGTATAAAAATAGCGTTATAGTGTTAATAGACATAGAACTTATCTTGTGGCGACTTGAACAAATAAATTCATAGTAAACTGCGTTCTCAAACATCAAGAGAAACAATTTTTTTTTTATTTTAAAACGTCGCGATTCACGCATGCGATTTGTAATCGTTATAGACAAAGGTGGCTTTCATCGTTGTTAAAATGTTTATTGAAAATTTCGTGGATATATATATATTATATATATTATATATTATTAAGCTTTCGGTTCTTCGGTCAATGCTTGAATCCTGCAAGCCTAGTGCAGATGCGAAGTATAGATGCTAGTTGAAACGAGAATTATCAGGGCACACAAAAATAATAATGTTATACTTTAGTGTCTGACTAGTCGATACGATTGCTCGAAGCCAATTTTTGAAAATTAACTTGTAACTTTATCCTTATTTTCAGTTTCCCATGTAATATAAATTACCTTTTTATTACGTTTTTCCTGTATAACAAATTCGTAGTCCACTTTATTTCTTTGCATGTATTAATATTATTGTTAACTTTGTTGTCCAAAATTCCATATATACATATAAAATGTATAATTTACATTTCCTTTTATTTTCGATTCTTCCCATACAATAAATCTAGAGGGAAAAAAGTTAAATTTTTGTCACAAAATTGAATATAGATAATAATAAAGAAAAATATGTATACACATATATAAATATACATATGTATAACAAAAGCGAGGTCCGATAGACCATAAACTGAAAAGTTAAGACAAACTATAATTTCTAATTATATTTTTAATGCCACGTATGAAATAAATCATACATAACTAATAGCTCTTATATAACAAAGACTCTGACTGAAATGTTCAAAATTTAATATTGTATAGTTTAATAGTTTAAATATATTCTCCCTCTTCACCGTTTTTTCATAGAAAGAAAAAGAGAGAAAGAGAGAGAGAGTTTTCTTTACTCTTAAATCATGTATAACTGATTTTAATCCTTGTGCGAGCATCTTAGTTTTTCACTTAATTTGTAGGATCGTTTTCAATTTCATAAGTGGAGAATTATTTCATCTTCTTATTTATCTATTATCTTTATCAGATAAAATATGTAATATTTGTTTAAATATTTTTTTGTTAAATAAACATACGAACGAAACGTAATCTTTCTAAAGAGATAAAGAGATTGCTCGAATAAGAATTAAAAATCGTGGCATAAGTTATATATACCTTCGTGCGTAAAACGTTCGATAGATAAACGAATAAATACACTCGGCTTACCGTTCGCGCGGAAAGCATACACAGCATACCTCCGCTAAGTAATTGACCCATGTCAAAGTATGTTGTATCACATGTGTACATTTTCTCGTGCAGAAATAAACTCCATCGGAATACAGGTTGTCCGTTATTTTTTTTCTTTATTGTTCTTTTTGTTCGTCATTTTATTTAAAATAGAATATTCATTCTATAATAGTAACAAGTCATTTCGTCTATGAATTATGTAACATAGGCATATAACACACGCATGCTTGAAGCTGCCGTTATTGTACCTTAAAAGGCGCCTTAGAAGAACGCTTATAATTGATCACACCTCTCTTTAGATCATAATTAGTATTAAACACGAACGCCTAAACACTCAAGGTGAAAATGCGAAGTTTGACGTAATGTGAATGTCGCATTTAATACTAATTGAGATGAGGTGTAAATATAATCTAATCCTCGGAATGTAAAGTATCTTCCCCCTCTATATTGTTTGTACCAGTCAGATATTTATAAGGAATACACAGCACTCTGTTAAAGCTTATATAAAGGATAAATGCAAGTATTATAAAACTATATTTGTAAATTTTTAGATACATTTAGATAAAAATGGAAAGAGAGATATGTATCCCTCATTGCATTTTTGTACTTAAACATCATGTACTCCTTATAAACATGTGATATTACTCAACTAAGTGAAAAATTATACATGCGATCATCTATTACATTTCTTTAGAATGCTTTGGGGATTTTTCAATTTTTTTAGTTCAAATTATTGAACTAATTCTAGTATAGCTAGTAATTCAATTCACTTAAATCACATAATAGACATAAAAGATATCCCAAAGCTGCACTTTCTTTCCACCAGACAATTCTGATATAAAACTACAGTCGAATTTATTATTCACAAACATTAAATCGACACCACTATTAATAATGATGTTTTAAATCTAACATTAAATAGTTTTATCACTGAATCTATGAAGATTCTAGTAGCAGGTTTTTTGTCAAATTTGTTTCAAATCAATTGAAAACCTCTGCTATTTACATTGTGAATTACTATGTGCATCAAAATCTAAGTTACAACTTTCAGTGCAAAAAACTTTAATAATTTTTAGTCTCATCATTTAACAATTGTAATGGAAAGAAAGTGTACTTTTGAACGCATTGTATAAGTAAGCTTAAGTAACATGATCACAATAATATTCATACTCAATATTACACTGGTTTTGTCAGTGGAAAAATATTCTCAGACTGCCTTGTTTTTCATATAGCCTGCTACAGATATTACAAACTATTACATATAACGTAATATTAAAAAACATTATGTTTAGACAGTGTCGTTAAAGTTAGATAAAACATATCAGATTGATAGTTGAATTGCTCAGAAGAGCGAGAACTTGTTCAAATAATACTATACAAATGTTTTGCATCCCTGATGAAGATTGTACACTGCAAGAAGCATAGATATGAATATTATCTCTAAAAATTGAATGTCACATCTAAGTATTCTATTTGAAATTTTTTCTTCTCAATTTTATCGCCAAATATATCTTTGCACAGATTACAGTTTGTCCAATTTTTAAATGATAAATCTTGTTTGATCGAAGGTAAAAAAATTATAATATATGGAAAAAATGAAATAAAAATTTGTAGATAGTACTTACATGCTCCTGATAATTCTTAGTACCGAGGCATTGTTAAATCAGCATTAACGTCTTCATACTCTCCACGCGCGAAAGAGTGCGCAAGGAGATTATTCGCAGTCAACCTTTTCTTCGGATCGTGTTGAAGACACTTCTTTACGAGATCTATACCTTCCGCAGAAAGATTTTTCGGAAGTGTTGGTGTTTCTCCCATTCCAACCTTGCATGAGAAGCAAAAAATCTCGAGTTAGATAATTAATATATGATTAATATTTTATCGTTATTTTCATCAAAATAATTTTCAACTTTAAAATAATGCATTTAATTGCAATTACCTTAAACATAATTTGATAATTTGAATCGTAATCCGACCAAGGTCGTCGTCCACTTGCCATCTCGATAATACAGCAGCCCACCGACCAGATATCGGCAGCTCTACCGTGTCCACTACCTTCAGATTTCATGAATACTTCTGGTGCCATGTAAGCTTTAAGAATTAAAGAAATAATCAAAAATACAGAAATGTGAAGTCTTTGAACAATTTCTTAAACTTTTAATCACAATTATATAATATTATGTGATAATAGTTACAATAAATTTGAAATTTTATTATATAATAATTGAAACAATTGAAATACTAACCTTGAGTACCGACAAAGCCCTGGAGTTCTCCAGGCATAGTCGTGTGTGCTTTAATCTGCACTGCGCTGCCAAAATCGCCGAGTTTCAGGCAATTGCCTTCGTCTGTTAAAAAAATATTTGCACCTACGAAAAAAAAAGATTATATTTATAAAAATTATTCATTTATAAAACTAGCAGATTTTAAAGAGATTATTTGAATATAACTACTTTTGATATCTCGATGAACTATTCCGTGAGAGTGTAGTGCTGCCACAGCCGAAAGGAGCTGATGAGTGTATTTTCTGACCAAAGATTCCGGCAGTCCATTGCCGCTACCCGCCACCAAGCTCTCAAGAGTTCCCTCTGCGCAAAATTCCATAAAAATCAGCATCTCCTCCTGAAAGTGAAATTTTTCGTGATAACGCGATAATCGCGAGTTGATAAATCATAATGACAATTATATTGTTTATCATACACGATGAATTTCTAGTCCGTAATATCGCACTAAATGCTTATGTTGGATTCCTTCAAATATCTGTAATTCCTCGGCGACACGCCTGATCGCTCTGTGATCGCCAGGTTGTAGTTGTACCTCTTTCATGGCAAGCAATTCACCGGTTTGATTATTCACTACAGTGTATACTTTGCCAAATCTTCCCTGACCTGCATAATAAAATTCATTTATATTAAAATATTGCTATAAAAAATTACAATTATTACAATCAATCATCTACTGATACAATAAATAATTCCTTTATGTGTTCCGTAAAACGTACCTATTTTAATACCTCGTTGCCATGTGAACGTAACTCGTCGTGCCTTGATGTGAACTCTATCCACTGCTTTCCTATCGATGATTTGTCCGATGAGCTCCCGGCTTCGCAATCTGTCATCGAGCTCATTCTCCATTTTTCTGATGGCACGAATAATCCTCTCGTGCCTCTGCGTGCCTCGGTCGGGCGTGTTTATTATCACCGCGAGATTTCCATCAACCATGCTCGGCGAATTACTTTTCTTTGAATTGACCAAAAGTTCGGGCGACTTCAAAGCATCGCGTGGCTTCTGAGAGATGCTAATGCTCGCAGTTCTAGTGCGACCATGGCATGGAGATGAAGCTCTTGATCGCGACAATCTTCTTAGATCTAAAAGTAATTATTGCTAATGATCATAACAAAATGTATTCACTTAGTCATTTTCAGATTTAAATTATTCATTTTTGAAAATTCCAAAAACTTTTATAAGTTTATAAATAACAAAATAAATCTAAAATAATCTAAAATAAATCTAAAATAATAAAATTGATATTTATAATTTCTCCGTTGAACTTGTAATTACAAAGATAAATGGCACTTAGAAAACTAATCATGCAAAAATTGAAATTAATGATTAGAAAATTATATATTACTTTCTGTTTCTGGTGTCGATCCTGGCGTAACTGATACGGTTCCCACCACATGAGATATGCAGCGATCCATGCACATTTTTAATTCCTCGAATTCCTGGTCGGTAAGATGTTTCGTATTATGCGGCTCGCATACCGTGATTAAAAATTCCAAACCTTGATTCGCCCATCTAGGCCTTAAGCCGCGACCACGTTCGCATCGCGTTCTCACGAACTCCATCCACAATAGTGCAAACGATACTAGACCCTGCGCCAGAATGGCTTTCTCTTCCAATGAGAATAGCTTGCACATATCCTTGTGAAAATCAAAACCCATCTTGTAAGCTTGATGGAGGATCTCGCGGATCCTCGATCGTAAAGGCATCTGCTCGTTTTCGGTCTTATTCGATTGCTCCACTTCGTTGGCTTCTCTTTGAAAGTCCTCGAGCACCATTGTTATGCGATGCCTCAAATCCAGAATTACATCCTATACAAATGCGGAAAAGAACATTTAGCTTTTCACAACAATTGTAATATATAATCATTTATTTAAACTTACCTTCAACAATTTCAACGATTCTTCCAATTCCTGGTCAGAGACAGGCCATTTCTCGATATCGCGTTTTAAGCATTTAGCGAGATTGAGACTCTTTACAATATTCTCTCGAGTCTCTACGAACATTCCTTGCCATTCGCGACCCACAACAAGGTGGAATCTAAGCATTGATTCACTATAGAAAAAACAATTTACAAAAGTGTCAAAATAGAGAATAAACGAAAATGTTCTCTTACTTGTTTGACAACTCATCGTCCTCCTTTTCTTCTGCATTCTCCCGAATCTCGCGAATTCGTTCAACCAGAAATTCATTCACTTGCTTGATCATTGTTCGCGCAATCTTACTGTAAGAGACATTTTCAATATTAAATATATAAAACAATATAAAATAAAATATAATAATAAAGAATACTTAATAAAAACCTTCGTCGATACATTACATTAATTTTATTTATTCTATTTATTCCGTGTTATCATTTTCTTAATGAATTATATAAGCGAATATGAGAACCATCGAATCACATAAGAAACATCTAATTATTCTGATATGACTACTTACTAGAATTTCACGCCAGCAATCTTGTATCCATCGCTTATATTCCCAGCAATGGATTTGACAAACAACCACTCATCCATAATCAGATTTTTGTGGAAGCTGTCGTGTTGTACCATGTCTACCCATTGTTGAACATAATCCAAGTATACCTCGAACACGGCTCTCAAACTCTCGTCGAAATCTTTAACGTCTTCCTCAAACAGACTCGTACCACATTCAGCTTCAGCAGCGTCGCTGACAGCAGCACGAGAGTGCGCGGCAAACCGATCGCGATGGATGCAAGCAATCTTGAGTCCCTCGCGAAGCTCCCGCATCAGCTGTCGGACAGACAATGGACTTGGCTGCTCCGGTTTCTGTTCCAATCTCATCCTTAAAAATTCATGGACTACATCCAAAGGCACACGTGAGAGAAACACGAAAGCTGCCCTGTGAAAAAAAGAGTATTCCAATCGTGCAAATTATTTATTTTATGTTTAATATTATATACATCTTATTTTAACTCATCTGAGCTGAAAGTATTAAAAATTAAGAATTTTTTTAGTTGAAAATTCCACGCACTTGTATGATGGTAGATTTAATTCTTTCGCTTCAGAACTCCAAACACCGTAACGTCGTAATTCTTTGTCACCTTCGTATTCTTCATTCGCACTGCTATCACTGCTCTCACGGTCATTTTTTTCCAAAGTTAATCTTGCTTTTCTCAATATAGATGTATGTAATCGATCCAGGAAATTTAAACTCTTCCTGAGACCTCTTGTTTTCAATACATCTTCAATATATTTTCTAAGCAGACAAGACAAATAAAAATGATCATTATATATTTATATAACTTTAAAACTTTAATTACTTGAAAATAAAATAAGAAAATAAGAAATTTTGTAATAAATTTTATTAGATGCAGAAAAATAATTTAATAATCAATTTAAATTAAAAGTAGAGATATTAAATATACATTTATCAAAACGTACCTATATGCATGTCGATCAAATTCGACTAAGTAGAAATCGAGTCGATCGATTCTCTCATCCTCAAAATACGAGAACGTGGTTTCCGGAGTAGGTGGCAGTGATTGCGACATAAATGATAAACCTCCGATCGAAGAATTGTTACTGTTATTGCTGTCGGAAGGACTGGAAGTTTCGTCCTGTTGAGGTAATTCAAATCGCACCATGGAATGTCGTTCCGCAGAATCGAGAGTATCTGAAGATCGCGAACTAAAGATAGAAACAATCGATTTAATTATCTAACTCCGAAGTCTCTTTACATCAAAAGAAATTCTAAAATATGTTCTTTTTTAAACATATTACAAACAAAACAAAATATAAATAGTATAACTTCAAAGTACTGCCAAAATAATGCGATTCAAATTCACATACCTGATGCCAGAGTCGTTAGAATCGTCCTGTTTCTTCTTACTGTGCAGCATCATGAGTAATCTGCCCAGTATTTGCAATTTAAACCGATGGTGCTTCGTCATATTGTACCAGAGACACATGGCCTTCACTCTGTCGGTGAACTCTGGGCTCTTGTACAAGGGGTAATTAATGGCGAACGCATGTGAGGACGGATATAGGGCCTCTGCGGTTTCCAAGCGAGCTAACAAACCTTCCACTTGCTGCAATGCTTCCCCCTGCGCACGAGCGCACGCACGGCAGTACATGGAGAGACAACCCGGACATACACCCAGTTCAATATTCGGACTTGAGCCAGAAATTGTGGATCGATCATTTGTAACGTCACCGGGACTGACGCAACCCAAACCTCCCTCTTGCGCGTCCGCGATAGGATCATATCTAATGCAATAATTGTTTCCCTTAACGTTATCAGTACATATGTAATTGATGTTATACTCTCCTCCTTTAATTAAAATTATTATATTCAGAAAATTAATTCCCTTCCACTCACCTGTACTCCATTATTTCTGAAAGTAAACCCTCCACTGCCTCACGCTGGCGGCACAGATATTCATCCTGCGCTATCAGACTACGGTCCTCATGATGCGCTTGCAATTCTAGCCAAATCAGATCCTTTAACTCATTCTGCCACCTAGTCTCCTCGTGACTCATCTGACGACGACAATTCTTTTCCGTGCTCCCCTGCGCAATAAAAAAAATAGATTTCATCAGCGATTAAGAATATAAATATAAACATATTCTATATAGATAATAAACCGCACTTGACTTTAGCTCAAGTTTATTTCGCAATAAGATATTTACCAACTTAATTAAGAAAGAGAATGTGTTATGAAAGATTTCTCTCTCTCTCAAACTCTGCGTCCTCGGCGAGGACTGCGCGCGTAGAATTGCTTCATTTATCAACACACTTCGCTCGCTAATTTCACGTTCTACCTTCTTCTCCTCTACGTCAACCGGCTTGGATCGCAGGCATCGGAATCTATTTCTAGTCTCGACCTGTGGGGAAAAGCATATTTCTTGACTACGTGCCAAATACGTAAAAAAGATGGCTGTGTTTGATTGAAAAGAATGACGTTTGATCAGAAAAAAAAACGGAAGATTGATTGATTCAGAACATTAATCACAGGCACAACTTTTGACTTTTTCAAACGCGGCAAATACTCAAGATCACTTCTTTGCTTTCCCGAACCTTAATTTGATTCGGCGTCGACACCGCCATGTCACCGGTGTATCTCTCGGCATAGTTGTGGGCAGCCTCCACGTCGAGCTTCAGATCCCTCTCATTGCCGCGCAATAGCTTCAAACTTCTCTTGGATTTTCGACTGCCTTCCTTCGCATCCTCCTTCGCTTCGTCTTCATTATCTTTGTCCGCTTTATCGCACATTTCGTTGAAGATGATAGTGTCCAGAGTGTTGCGCCTGTGGATAGCCGTCCTTGGCCTAGCTTCCTTCTCTATTGACTTGAGATCGCTGGAAATGACAAAGGACTAAAGATAGTTCACACACTTTGTAGCCATCCGAGTGACAATTAAATTAGCAACCGAGTTGATTCATATCGCGAAAACTGTCTTCCGCGAAGCGGTAAAAGCGATTTCTACATGTAGAAAATGTTTCTTACATAACATTTCTAATTTCTTACGTAAAATTTCTAATTTCCGAAATCTGCTAATAATAATACTCTTATAATAATTTTTCGTGCAGATTTAATTTACAGCTATGTTACACGTACCTCCCCGACGAGAGTTTCTGCTTCATGTGCCTCTTTTTGCGACTGAGACGAGTCCTAGGCGGTGTTTGTCCGTAAATATCCGACATCGTATGCAACGACTCTTCGAACTCGTTTGGCGGACTGATTGAATCATCCTTACTGCAAACAAGATATTTAATCGAATCTGCCGTTTCCGCCGGAAGGTTTATCGCCGATTATCGTCGGGGAATTTCACAGAAACGGGACGTCGCTCCAGAAATAAAATGTTATCGTAATTTCGTAAATTCTCTACGCATTTAGATCTTACGCACCGATTCTTTCAGGAAAAAAACTGAGCGTACAAGTAGCGTATATCCAATCCATTAAGTAAAAAAAAAAAATGTTATCAATATATATCTTAGTAGTTCGCTAGAAGTTTCAATATCTATTTCTACTACTTACTATTATTTTCTAATTCCATTTTTATATTCTAAATAGATTCCAAATCTATCAAAAAATTCTGCAAAGAGTTGCAAAGTGTGCTACAAAAACAAAATTATTGTGACCAATTGATATCAATTACATTCCCATTAAGTGCGTATTCTATCAGCAAACATTGGTGAGATAATTTGATAGCAAAAATCGAGCAGAATCTGTCATCCTTTTATAATTATTTAAATGAAATATATGATTTTGCAAAATGGTAGATTTTGCTCAATTTCTACAATCAATTTGTCATCACTGTTCTGTTAGTCGATTCTATTACATTTCTATTGACTTGCTGCTGATAAAATTTGTAAAACTTTGCAAAATCCGTTCTCGATAGACTTGGTTATCTGGAAATATAGATAATTTTCGAAAATATTAGTAAATATTAAAAAACAAAATATTTAGTACATTTATAATATTTAAAAATATGCTACTAAAAGCAACTTTATTATAAAAAGTTTGTATTATTATAATAATTTAATGTCTAAAAGAACAGGTTGTATTTACTGTATCAAAAATTTAATATAAAACAATTTTGCAAACAGTTAACGTTTATTCCATGGCGCGAGCATTACCACATAAAATAACAATCGCGAATATAAAGAGCACCTAGTCTTTTTTAATTTCTCGAAATTCTGTGAAATTCTTTCCACAGAAAGAAAAAAGCGACAAAGAAATTTGCACGACAACGAACGAAAGAGAAGCGACGATAATTCGTCCCGCGCGATAAATCGTCGGAGCATCTCGGCGCCGACGGAGCACGACTGGCCGGCGCGGCGATGACGGTGCGAACAGTGCGGATGCTGTCGCGGCCGAGCCGACGCGACGGGATTTAACTCGACTTTCCGGCCGGCCGCCGCGCGGTATGTAAACAAAGAGCGCATCGGCGATAGCGGAGCAAATAGTGCCGGTCGTCCCGGCGATCCGGAGCCCTGCGGCACCGTCAGCGAGTCGCGTAGACGGCGTAGAGCCACGTGTCGCCAAGACTTGACACCCACCGTCGGGCACTCACCTGGCGTGATCGGCATCCCCGTCGTCGTTGGACTCGTAGCCGGGGATTTTCGCGGCACGACTCGTCCTAGGGTGACGCTGCATCGTCGATTCCTTACCACGAGAAACACGCACGACGACGTCGTCGTCGTCGTCGCCACTCATCGCTCGGCTCTGCTCGGCTCGCCGTTCTCTGCAACTTCGGCGGCTCGTGAGTCGCGGCGCGCAGGCGCGCCGCCGCCGCCGCCGCGCCGGAGCGCGACATCGCGAGGGCGGGTATTTTCGAATGGGAGAATTGAGCTAGATCGCCCATTTGAGATTGTTCGAAAGAGAAATATTTTAAGAAAAGATATTTTATGATAAATTATTTGCGGAAGGAATATGCCTATTGTTATGTATTAATTATGTATTACCTTACGACTTAAAAGACATGCCTTGAAAAATATACGAGAGACTCAATCACATCTCTTGATTACATCACTTTTTATTTTTATATTATGTAATCACTCGTGTGATAATGTAATTATGTAATATATTATAATATATCATGTAATAATATAAAAATAAAAAAAGTAATAAATGTAATCAAAAGATGCGATAGTCTCCTGCCAAGTATATTTTAAGTCGTATAATACGTATATATATGTTAAATATGAAAAATTTCTTAATTAAAATTTCGATTTTTTGTTACGGTTTTTACCTCTGGAATATTGAAATCCAAAATTTGTCAAAGCAAACTGCACCTTGATGATGCGATAGTAATATGACCGAGACAATTCTCTTTTATCTACTTGTCATCGCGACGCTACTACATCGTTTAATATAACGTAAATATATATTTAACAAATTCGACTTTTATGGACTCTTAAATCATCCAATTTTCATCAAGTTTTACCCCCTACCTTCACTATTATGACAGTAATAAGCAGGAATATAATTTTCGATCATAATTTTTCTTTGTTGTTGCCATTAGGATGTTCTTCTTGCCTGCAATAGGTTCATAACTCTTCTGCAAGGATTGAAAGGATGTACATTTGTTTTCTATGAAAATTGAATAAAAATAATATTGATAATTATCAAGGTAATATGTATATTTCCTGCTTTGATAGCTGTATTTGAATAGTAATAAATTATTCGAAAATACAAAAGTTCAAATGTATAAAAGTCAAAATTGTTATTAAATGTGAGCTTCTACTTAACGAATGTCAAGAAAAGACGTTGACTCAAAAAAAAAAAATATTTTGACTCTTATAAAATGTTTGCTTTAAAAAGAAATAATTTTTACATATTAACAGAACAAAATATAATTATATAAATATAATAATAAGGAATAAAAATATTGATTAAATGAGTAGGTTTCCTGGCATAACTTTCTAGCATTTCGTTTTCCAATTCTCCATACTGAGATTTAAAGACACTTAGAAATCTCTGCTGAAGATCATCACTCAACTGGTGAACTACTTAAGATTGGCAGGATTGGCAGGATTGGCAGCGTTCTACTCGGCGAGTTTGATATGAATTTTTTTTTATTTAAACAATCTCTAGCTTCCTCAGGAAAGTACAAGATTCCATTATATCCTCGCACCAACAAATATTGTTTTCATTAAAATACAAAGTCTCTGCATCGTGTGTACATATGTCTCGTATTTCCGCCGGTTTGATTTGAATAGTTCGATAACATTGCTACGAGGATCTCTTCTCACGGATGCAGGAAACGGAAAAAAGACGCACGTGCGAATACTGTCGTTGCAACGCCGCCGAGTTTTGCATCTCATTGTCAGCTTGGAAAGGAGGAAGATTAAAAGAAAAAAAAAAGGAATGAAACGCATGCTTGGCACCAAATATACACTTTCGATATGTTTCAGTAAGGAAAAAAATGCTACAGCACCATGTGTATGTTTCTACATGTATGTGGTACCTTCGTGAGGAACGTACGATACACGGCTCGCTACTATAAGATCTATTTTCGTATCTACAGTCGGAGTGCGAATTGGATAACGATATTTAACTCTAGGATGCACTTCGAGAGAAGTGACTCTAAATGCAATGTACAATCTTCCCACTGAAAAATTTCAAATTTCAGATTGTCAAGATCTGAAATCTTTTTATCCTAAAAATTCTAGATATATATAATATGCTTCACGCCAATTAAGCAAATTCATAATTTTAGTCAATTTACAACTTATTTGAAAGGCAGTTGTGATAAACGAGTCGTGCAATGATCGACAATCGAACAAGTTCGTTTTTAACTACAATCGAATTTACTTTCCGTATAAACTAGCAAATTATTTAGTTTTATCCTAGAATTAAGCACGCTCCATGTGACAAGTAAAAACACGAAATTTTATGAAGATTAAGGCGCGATCGAGAGTTCGAATCAAATATCTATCCTTGTTATAATCGAAAAAATCCAAAAGCGGAAGCACTTTACGGAAAATTTATCTGGAATGTCTCTAAAAAAATTCATCGGTTTCGCTAAGGCGTATCGAGACAAACTTTGAAGATTGTCCTCGCCCATTTCATCGATTATTTGAATGTTATCGTGCGATCTCTTTAATTAATAATAATCTTTCTCTTCATTCTGTTTACACGTATATTTGGTCACAAATCTGTACACTATTAAATGGAAAGGATTAATTTTAAAAATTTGGAAATAAACTCTTATCAAATCAGAATTCTTGAATATAACTATATTTACTTGTAGAAAAAACTCAAAATTACAAAAATCCGCAAGTAGATAGAAAAGATTTTAAAAAGTAACTAAGAATAATTGGAATAAAGAGATAAAATTATCTTTCAAATATTTTTGTAAGCTTCTTTTAGCATAAACTAACGACCAAATCTACGTGCTGGATTGTCTTAAGT
>VBVR01000329.1:0-56419 GCA_011638315.1 Tetramorium parvispinum | reverse complement strand
CCCGTCGGCCCCGTCCCGCCCCGTCTTCCGCCTTCCACCCGGCTCTCTCTCTCTCTCTCTCTCTTTTTCTCTCTTATTCTCGCGCAGGAATGCGTCGTCGGTGCGCGATCTGTTCCGCGGCGATACGCCACGCACTCTGCCCTTCTTCATCTCCCAGTTCCCGAGGGAGAGATCCGTCCGACAGATCTGTATTTTCCGTCGCCGCTGGGCAAGCGGGCGCTTTCGTTGGCTGACGCAGATGGACGGGACACGACGGGACTCGCGGCGGGCAGCCCTCCCACGCGGATTTCGAGCGCGGGAACGACCGCGGGACGTTTTGCGGATGGGACGCGCGTGCGGCACCGTTCGGATTTATCGGCGGAAACTCGATTGCGGACGAAACGGGCGGCCGGGCAGGCAAGACCGCGTGGCCGCTCGCCGCGATCCTGGGGGGATACTTCGTCGAGTTGTTGAACGTCGAATTCCGTGCCGTCGACTCCGATTTTTAAACCAATCGGTGCTTACTTGGCCGGAGAGTATTGACGGGCCCTGCGCGCTTATGCCGCGACGACGACGAGAGGACGCGCTTTTACCCGCGTTAAACAATTACCGTCCGGCTGCGGTATCGCGACGCAACGTTTCGCTGGAATGCTATTTGATAATCCGTTAAAAATGGTTATCGGGGGAGGAAGGTAGAGCGTAAAAATTCATCGTCGAAATCTGATAAACGGAATAATCGTTACTTTCGTCGAAGCTTTGAAATACCAGCGGAGTTTCGCGAAACCCGCGCGAGCGTAATGCGAAATATAACGCAAATCCCGGTATCGCTATCGGATAAAAACGTTAACTTTTGCATGTTTTTTTTCCCCCCACTCGAGATTTATATCGAGATTATATCACTATTCCGCGTGCGTAACGGATCGAATTATGTATAACATAGCGCGATCTACTTTCGAGAGTAGCTTCATTGATCCGCGTAACTTGTTTCTATTTTGCTCTTATTAACGTGGCGAAACGGGATGCATTCATTATAACCGATTTACAACGTGCGCGCGGTCGTACACGTCGTAACTTGAACGCCAGACCGTTAGCCTGTCGATTATATTCTGGTAATAGGTACATATAACGGCGAGTATTTCCCGGAATAAAAAGAGGCTACACTATATATACCTTTAATATATCAGATTATCTTCGATCGGCTTTATAACGATAATTCAACTCGTTCTTAACGAACGTCGGTTTTTCTGGCAGCGTAATGGCGACTTTCTCCCGTATGTTGCGCGCCCGATCGTATCTCGTACGAGAATTAATTAATG
Source organism: Tetramorium parvispinum (assembly GCA_011638315.1). Classification (NCBI taxonomy): domain Eukaryota; kingdom Metazoa; phylum Arthropoda; class Insecta; order Hymenoptera; family Formicidae; genus Tetramorium; species Tetramorium parvispinum. The sequence goes on along the minus strand of VBVR01000329.1, from coordinate 55,124 downwards.
TCAGCGTCTTTGGCGGGCCTGCGAAATTCTCACGAAATGCACACAAATCCGCGCGAGTAGATTCCAATAACTCCCGCGCGCGCGATTAGAAAGGCGTCATTAACGCTAAGTGTTGTAAACGAATGCGGGCGAATAATCGCCTCGCTGCACGGTTCATCTTGAGAAACGAACGTGTAGTTTATAATTGTCTCATAAATCTATTTTAAAAGCTCATTCTTGTTCGTTAAGTTCCAGAAAATTATATTAAACTATACAAAATTATAAAGTCTAGTATTAAAATTAAGACATCTTTTTACGTAGCTTACATTGTAATTATCCAAGTCTCATATTACTAGACTTTCATATAATTATATAACTTAAAAACTCATTCTCGTTCATTAAATTCGAAAATTAAGCTATATAAAATTATGAAATCTACTATTAAAATTAAAACACACCTTTTTACATAGCTACATTATAATTACCCAAGTCTTCTATTACTAGACTCTCATATTGTGTAACTTTTTCTACATAGGGTCTTTTTACCGTTATCTAGGTTTCCTTCGTTAGCGAGAAAGCTTTGTAGAGATTAAGCGCGTATCCTCGGACGCAGCCGCCCTGCGTGACGTAATTATCCGGAATTTCGTTCTTGATAGCCCGTTGTACGGCCATATCCGGCCTGCTTAGCGGTTTACCGCGTCTTCCTCCCGTCCGCATTGCATCGCAAACGACCCTTCCGTCGGTGCAGCCACTAGCATTGCGTTACAACGAACGGCCGTAGTTGCTCCTAAGGGTCCTTTTGAACGAGCTTGGGACCGCACGCGGGGTCGTACGATCTAGAATATCACGTACGTGCGAAATGGCGGAGTATAAGGGTACATGAAATGCCAGTGGAACGCTCCACCTCGCCTCGTCCTCAGCTTCCTCTCGGATGGAAAGAAGATAGAGACGATACGAGGTCGAGGGAAGATAAAGCGGAGGCGACGAAACCGCGCAGGACGTGTTATTGTATTGCGAATACACATATGGATCGAAGGAGGAAGAGAGAGAAAGAGAGAGAGAGAGAGCAGGGGAGTAGCACCACTGAGGCGGTCCGACGTCAATAATTCCCACATGTAATGAGGCGGGCTGTTGTTCACGGGCGGACAATAACGCCCATAATTCACCGTTCATTCCCGAACGGAAACTTGTGTCCTGTTTTCAGCGGAACGGGCCCTCCCTCCCTCCCCCACCCCTCTCCAGACGCGGCAAGGGCAAGGGCAGGAGTAGCTCGGTTACTCCGGGTATCATCGAATCCTCAATCAAATTGATCTTTCTCGTCCGTTGGCGGGTAGCCTTGTAAATTTCGCACACTCCGTCGAACGCGTCGCGACGAATTAACGACTCGCCTCCGAGGAGTCGTGCGCGCGCGTTCCGCTTGACAGCCCGGTAGTCGCTCTCTTTTATCGCTCTATCGTCTCCTTTAATTAATTACGGAGATCCGCGCAGATAATTTCAGGGGCGTCAAACGTGCCTCTCCGCGGTAACTCCGCGAGTAAACGTTGTAATTTCCCGTGTCACCCAGGGGACGCGGGTACGCGCGGTGATGTCTGAAATTTCGCGGGCCCGCCTGGCGGAATGCCGAAATTACCGTCGTTTCCCGACACGCGGCAAAGCGAAGTCGATGACTTCGCATCCAGACAGGCGGGCAGGCAGGCAGGCAGGCAGGCAGGTAGGTAGGCAGGCAGGCAGGCAAGCAAGCAGGAGCCGCGTCACGGTTGCGCTGTGACGTGAGGGCCGTCTTTGAGCTACGCGGTTGCGTTTATAACCTGTTACGTTGGAATTCAGCAGGCGGTTGCGCGCATCCGAGCCTTCGTCATTTAATTTACGTTTAATTACAATCACCGCGCATACGCTCTCGCTGAAGTTTTAACGTGTTGTGCTAATTTCGCGCGCGCGCGCGCGCGCGAGCTGCGCCAACGAAATCGCGCAGCGTAAGTCACTAAGGTGTCGACACGCGTCAATCTCGGAGCAATTACCCTCCTTTCCGGCGGCGTGACGTACGAGAAATTTTTCTCAAGCACCTTGAGCAATCAAATTAAATGACCAAATGACACTTTTACATCGGTATAATTCGCGCGCGGCCGCGGGCAGAAGACAAGAGTTGACTCTCGTTAAACGCGATCGCGATTACCGCCGACGTGAAATGTGATTTGTCACTGTAACGCAAACGATTAACGAGACTTTACATCACGTCGCGCGCTGACGACGTAGGTGAAAAATCATTCGATGGCCGGAGAGACCATTTTTTCTCCCTTTAAACACAGATTCGATTCCCGCGCGTGTCTCAAGCAGCTGACGAACGCGCCCGCCGACGGACGAAGGGTAGGACGAAGGGAGGGGGGAGGGGGAGGGAACGCGACGAAAACGAGGGACTTCGCCGAGGGGAATCCGTTAAAAATACAAATAACGTACAGAAATTACTTTTGTCCCGCTACGGCGGAAGATTTACGGCGGGGCAACAAGCTCGCGCATTGGCGTAGAACTTGGAGACATAAATCAAGGAGAACTTATGAGAGGCCATTCATTAATATTAATAAGCCGTATGTATCCGTCGGGCATAACGATACGATAGTTGCCCGATCGATACCTAGGGGTTTTTCACGGTGTTGATGAGAAACGATGAGTCAAACGAATCGCGGGCCTTCGTACGCCGTCACCGCGCGCGCAGGAAGGAGAATATCGTCGGCCGGGGACGGGCGATTTGCCCCGCCGAGAGAGCTGTGGGCCCTGCAACTCCGTGGACGATGCTACGTTACTTTATATCCGCACGACGCACAACAACATGTTCATCGTGCGATCGTATTCGAACGTAACGGTTAACGGATGGACCGGCGGCAAAAAGTGCCGGTATGTCGCGCGGGGGCGCGTTTCCGTTAATTAATTTAATTCGGCTTGTACGCGCACGATGATTTATTGCCGTAAAACGAAACCACTGGCTAGCCGATACCTGGCCGATAATACATCGTCATTGTAAGGCAACAATTATCCGTGGCTTCCTTGGCTCTTTCGATTTGCAAGTCAATGCCAAATCCGGAGGGAAAAAAATTGCTGCAACGATATCTCGCGATATCTATATATATATCAATCTATAATTGATGATGTCACGTATTTTTCACCCTTATTACAAATATCTTTGTGTGACATTTTTAGAAGGAAACTTAATATTTAAGTATAATATATTCTGTAGATAAAAACCAGTAATTAAAATAAAAATATGATAATTTTAGAGAAATGATAATTAATAAAAATAGAAAATTTATTTATAATAAAACAATTTCAAAATGTTGTATAAAGTAATTACTTGAAGAAAAATGTAACTCGGGTTATTAGCATATGCATTAAAATGCGATTAAAGGTATAACACTGCTTTAAATAGTGTTCCAAATAAAACGAGTAACGTATTCGGCGAAGGACATTTTCGAACGAAAAGGCAGGCACGCAGATTGGATTAAAAAGAAAACGATGAGATATATCCAGTAGCGGAGACAAATGATGCCTAATAGGGACGAGGCTCACGAGGGGATTTGGCGTGTCGCTTGATGCCTATCAGTCAGACATTTAATTAATAACAACACCCAAGCTGGCTGACGTCTCCCGGCGATGTGTATAATAGCCTACACCCACTTGATCATCGGTCGTTTCCTCGCGCTCGTGCATACGCGAGCGAGCGAGCGAGCGAGCAGCGCCGTGCGTTTCGATCAATAACAAATGTGTTTTGGGAATGGGAACGTTTCACGATTGGAGACTCAGCACGTTCGAACTCAATTTCTCAACGGAATAAATTATTAGAGGCGAGGATATATACATGGATGTGCGTAAGCGCCGGAGATTTTCGACACGCCGTATACTCCGTAGGTACACGTACACGTCCGTATACGCTGGGATATAACGGCCGGTGGTGAAAAATCGCGACAAGACGCGAGCTGCACACGCGGCGGTGCGCATCGAGAGATGGTCGGTCGCATTAATAAAACCGTCATATAATTAACGCCGACGTTTAACGCCGCGACGAACGGCCGGAATAAAAAATGAGCCCGCGGCGCGGCGTCGCTCGGGCCGATTCTAAATATCGGATTTATTGCGCCGCGAGAGACACGATGGAAATGTTTAATTCATGAATCCGTGATTGGATGCATTATGACAAAGAAATTCCGAGATTAAGAGGCGCCGTTTGCGCGGCGCGGCCGGCCAGGGGAGAACACAAACGCGGAGATTACATCATAGATTAAAGAGCGCTATAAATCTGCCGTCGACGCGCGCGATAATGAGCTCCGTACGGGGCATCGGACGTCGCCAAAAACGCGATATTAATGCAGTCTATCGCGCGTTTCGGCGTGCGGCATAAATCCCTCAATCGGCCGCGCTACGCGGCGGTATTCGGAAAGCGGGAAGAAAAAGAGACGCAGAAGGGAGGAGAGGACGAGAGCGAAGTAGAAAAGAATTCATTTCACGCTCCGCAATAAAATCTCCTCGACATGGCACGGTTAGTAATTAAAAACAGGGAGATCGACAACTAAAAGATATATTGCAAGAAGATAATGCGCGTGAGATACGAAACACGATTCGTGATCGATGAATGCGGGGATAGTACGTAAAAAATTCGCTGAATAATAATACTGAACTATATTGATTAGCATACAGATGAATAACTAAATGCAGTGACAGACTCATCAGTGATTGAAGATAAATGGATACGCTCTCAGCCGGCGGTGCCTTCAACGCTCGCCTTTGACGACAGTAAAAAGAGAAAAGACTTAAATAATATTCGTTAAAAAAAAATTGATTTTTATTTAAATTAAGATTTTTCGAAATACCACGACGCACCCAGCGATCTGGTTTCACCCGAGCGAATTGAGAATGAAAAAAATAAATCCTTCTATTTGGACGTATCGCTAATTATTTCAATTAGAGGACGATGTGGGTCCATTCAGACATCCCGTGCCCGCATTTACGACTTAAGAGAATCGCGCACGTGTGCGCACGGGTTAGAGTACAGACGGGACGGAGAGGGAGAGAAAGGAGAGAAAGGCGCAAGGACGCGCGGCGTCGTCGTAACGCTCGTAAACAGGAACGACCGCTCGCAGCGTGCGGAGAGTTCATCGCGGAACGGTAATGATTAAGCGGCTGATTAATTTCAGATTAGCGGTATGAAACTGTACACGCGAGCGATCATAATGGAGTGTCCGCCGCGATTACAACACGGTCTATTACACTGATTAATCGGATACAACTCGCGTACATATGTATGACATCCAGCGAGCGCGCGCAAGTTGTCATTCATGCGCTTCTCTCTCCCACTCTCCTTCACTCTCGTCTCTCGCCGATCGACCCCGACGCGTTCCGCTTTGTCAGGACGGCCGAATTAATTCTGAGAATCTCGGAATCTGCCTTCGGGGCCCTTCACGGGGTTGCAAAACAGCGGTACCCGGTCGAGCGGTTGAGATACGCGCCGCGCGACAAGAAGCAATCTCCCCCGTGCCCTTATCCATCTCTTTCGGAAGTTTTGTCCCGGCTGTGTGCGTTTCTACGCTTCTACGTGAGAAATTAATATATCAGCCCTCGTCCGGCTCACGCGCGCGTTACCGCCGTAATCTATTTCTTCCGGAGATATAGGCGACAACGGTCATAAATCGTGAACCGTAGGAGGGTTTCGGGGCCGGCCGTCGCGCGGCTGCGAAATCCCCCGGAGGACGGGGGGGGGTGTTAGGTCTGTTCTCCCTCGTCGGTCAGCGCGGCACGGTGCCTGCCGTATTAATGGCCATTTCGATACACGTGGAGACAAAGGGTGAGGGCGAAATCGATTGGCCCTAAACCGCACGGCGTGCGATATTTGTGAAATTGAGTTAGCGCCGCGGGGAAAAAAACGTCGAGGTTGCGATAATCCGCCGCGTTAGAGAATGGACACGGGGTGCACGGGGAGAATGTCGAGGAAGAACATCATTCACCGTGGCTTACGCCGATTTCCGGCGGTAGGGAGTACTAGCTTTTATAAAAATTGTCGTCGCGTGTTCGTCGTCGTTACGAGAAAAAAAAAAATCTCGCTGGCTGTTTGCATTTCTAAAGTTAAATACACGTAGATTATACTGCAAATAATGTACCGGCGCTATTTATAAGAAGTTACTCCCGCAAATTAACTCATTCTGTGACAAGGGTGCACCGCCAATTATCCAATATCCGGTGTATAGAGCTACTGTGTTATTTGCGGTATTACAATTTCGCCCCGCGGCGAAGGACTAACAGGAACAGAAATATGCACGGCTGTTCCGCGGGGAGTTCGTTAGCGTTCCGTCGCTCCCCCTCCCTCCATCGCCGCGACCGCAAAAATTCCGATTGAATCGGATACGAGTAGTATCGGAAAATGATAATCATCTATAAGTTCGCTCATTACACCTGCGTCACGTCGCGTCCGCACGCAAACGCAACAGCTTATTAGTAAGCATGGCCTCGTGTGCTTGTATATAAATACGATAGCGAGAATACATATGTGCGCGTGCGCGCGGGCACGTCGCATACATGCGCGAATATTTTATATATAACGGTCGCGGCTGAAATGTTCTCGGTATCGGGTTAAGTTCTTCAAATTAACAAAATTGGCTGTACCTTCGTACAGTCGCGGTACACCGCGGCTAACAACCCGGGTTCGTGTTCGGGCTCGGCCTTGCGTGTTTGTTGCCGGACACTGGATTATTTATGCTCCAATTACACGACTGTTAAGTGCCAATCGAATCCCATACTATCGATTTTGTAATGCGTTAACCACTGTGTATAACCACTGCAAGTACGTAGCATATGTACATATATATGTAAAATGTTCTACCGATATATTATTTTTTTATAGATTCAAGAAGCGCGAGCCTTACATTATAATATGTAAAACGATATTTGTTTTGAACGAAGAAAATTACAAGTAGGCTTACCTCAATGACTGTGTCATGAGCTTCTAGTCGCAAAATTACACAAGAAAGTTAATACGATTATAATTTTTTGCATTTCAATTATTTGCAATACAGAGACACCGATGCTAATGTCCATCCATGTAAATAAAAATTTTACTGGAAAAACTTCATTAGAACACAATCTGTCGCGTGATTAATTATTCAATCATCGTTAATGAAGAGAGAAAGAGAGATTCCCGATGGAGACTCATTCGATCTCAAGTATCATGCAACGCATTGACAATCTCGAAGTTAATGAATTCTCGAGGAGACTTCTTCGTAACCGGGTCCTAACGTCATTACTATGCGGGCTGCCGTAGTCCGGTTGAAGTAAGAATGCTCTTCCCATCGAAGATACAGATGGAATGGAAGTACAAGAAACCGAAGTACGACCGAAGAAGGTGGAGAGAGTGAAGAAGGAGGATGGCAGGAAAACGGTCGTAGTCACGTATCGTCGGCGACAACGGTCGGCGTCGTTCACCTTGTCATCGTCGTCGTCGTCGTCGTCCTTGCCATCGTCTTCGGTTTAGTGGCCCTTCTAATGGCGAGGTAGTAGCGTAGTAGTGGTTTCTGCCTGTATCCGCGACTTGAGGGTTCGAGTAATGTGGACTCGAGCCATATTAGGTCGTCCGTGCCGCGCCGTTTCCTGGCAATATCCGATGCATATTGAGAATCCGCCAGAGACTGCCGATGTGGAGCGATCGGTTCAATATGATTCCACGTTAAGCCCTATTCGGTCCTACCCTCGAGATCCCGAGGAAACCGCGTTCCACCGCGAGACGCGGCCCCGATTACGGCGATGCTTCCACCGCCACGTGGGCTGGCTCGCCCGTAAAAGCGTGCTTTTTTTTTCATCAATCCCCGGCGTATAGCAGTGACCGTGGAATGCCCCATAAAGTTACATCCGCGAAGGCATTTCGTGGCTCCCGTGCGAAAAGGTTAGATGATATGAAGAGCTTACACTGAGCTTTGTTCCGCTATAAAATGTTTTGGCTCATTCTTTGATAGATTTTCATTCACCACAAATATAAAGAAAAATTATCTTGGAAAAAATTATCTGATGATAATTATTTTATTGTAAAATTAAATGTCAAATTATATAGGTCTGTCAGAGTATAAGCTTTCTTATATTTTATGTTAGTATTTAATAGAAAATTGGACTAAATAATTTTACACTGAAAAAGAATTCTGGTTGAAAATGGACGAATCAGAAAATCTTGTAGGATTGATTAAATATTCTGATTATTATGATTGAAATTCTGGTTATTATAATAGAACTCATACTTTATAACTTATAAGAATCAGAATTTCTATTATAATAACCTATTATAATAACCACAATATTTGATCAATCCTACAAGATTTTCTCATTCGTCCATTTTCAATCCGAATTTTTTTTTCAATGTAGCATAAGATAAAAAACTGCCTTGAAATTTATTCTATTACAAGTTTTAAAAACGATTGTGATATTATAAGTTAACCAGTCGAACTACTAATTTAATGTTTTTTCTTTTAAAGATCCTCGCGTGTTCCCTTTGTTATAGGGCATACAACGGAAGACGTAACAGCGAGCTAATCTCGATTTACGGTGAAGGCTTCTCGTAAAAGTTACATTTTCAGGGTTTCATTTCGGTAAAACCAGCTTTTCGCGGCACACGCTGTCGCCGACACGCTCGTCGCCGTCTGTCGGCTCTTCGCTCGAGAGTCAATTTACATTACACGCGACGATTCCATCTATCGATCTTACAATGTCTTCCACGGTCGTAGCCCATTCGTCAGTCCTGTCTGCGCGCCGATTATTCCTCGTACGTGCCTCTCCTTCTCTCTCTCCTACGCCTTTTCTCTCTCGCGGCCGCACGCGAGAGGAGTGTGCATCGCAAATACCCGCGGGCGGCCGTTGCGCGATTTGATTCTTGTCGCGCGCCGCGATAATAACCACGAAGTCGCATTGTAATCGGCCCGCAAGAGACACAGCGAAACGCTGCAAGAAACAATACGAGCCGGCGCAAACCACCGTGACTAACAATATCGCACGTGGCCGTGGGATCGGCGGTTCACGAGATTTCCCGTAAAGGGCAGCGAAATAACGAGGGAGGATCATAGTCGACTAATTTTCGAACACGCAAGAGAGATGTTAAAAGAATTCTCCCCCGTCTTTTCTCAATATGTACACTGTTAAACTCGTAGTGTTAAATTATACTCAATTTGAGTTATTTTTAACTATTCCATAGGTCGCCACTGCTCCTACTCAATATTTCATTAATTTTGATTAAAATGAAGGTAAAATTTTTACTAACATGGAAGTTAAATTAGTTAAACTAACAGCATATTGAGTAAGGCTTACTCCATATGTCGCTAATTTTATCTCATTGTTTTAATCAAATTAACCAAGTAGGAGTGGCAACCTATAGGAGTTTACAGTGTACAGTCCTGAATATTTGAACAACGCCATATACTCCACGCACAGCAATTGCGTTCTCACAGCTGAAATTTGCGGACTTTATCGCTTTCTATAAAAAAAAAAATCGAATAAAGGGCCAATGTAAGATACATTCGAGGAACACGAGAGATACTGTCGGATGCTCCCAGCGTGATGAGCACCGGTGCTCGGAAAGTCCACATATTTTAAAGACGAGCATGCTGGCTAATAAGATCGCGTTTACGACACCTCGTTAGGGGAGGAAAGATTTACAGGCGTTGGCAGTGTGAATCGCCGCGTCTCTCGTCTCCTCTCGAGATACAGCCGCATATACGTGTTGCCGAGCGATATGAGAAGTTAGAGGAGGGTGTGAAGTTTTATGGGGAAGAATGACAAGCGAAGAAGACAGGTCAGAGAAAGACCTATATAGAACTATATACGCCACGCGGGTACGCTCGCTCGCGGGCTTTGTTCGCCCGGCAATAAGCGAGCGTGGCTGCCGCGCATCCTGCGAATATCATCCCATATACGTGCACCAGCGACGCGCGATAAAGTCATGATATCGTTGATATAAGTTCCACGGGGCGGGCGGACGGCGCGCCGTTAGAAGGCGAATTAACTTACAATGAGACACCGGTTACAACAGTTTACTTCAGAACGGACGAAGGCCATTGCGTCTAAATTGAAATCTTCGTCCGCTCCTCGTCCGCGTGTAGCAATTGTGCGCGCAAAGCCGCGCTCGTTTGTCATTACTTGGAGATTTGTAGGAACAACAGATTGCGCATTCCCTAAGATTTGCATTTATTTCTCCCGCGTTTGTTTAATACGGAAAGAAACGTAGGAATTTCCGAGTGTTATGAATCAGGAGCTTCAAATAAAGAAGCTTTCGATAATAAAAATGACAATAAAAAAAATTTCCGCTGCAGTAAATATTCTGCAGAAGAAGAGCTGCTCTCCTATGCAATATTTATTGACGACGTATACACATGTGTACGTCGATAAATGGCACAGAACATTTTTATGCATCGCGGATTTTGGCGTGTACAATTTTCGAGAGATTAAGGGATATTACTCACGAAACGCTTACATTTTTCCGGTTGATATCGTTAAATATGCGAATAAAAACACGTAGTATATAATGAAGCCTCCTGTTGAATAAAACGATTCGGCGCGCCGTGTTCAGCAGGCCGCGAGTGACGAAACCATTTTTCAAACGCAAAGATGCTACAATATATTATAATTACTCGGAATGGCCTTCGAGATCGTGTAATTTTCGCAAATCGCTCGGCAAACCGCGGCCCTTTTTGTACTTGCCGAAGAGTTCCTCGGGCGGCAAGGCAGCCGATATATTTCGTCGGAACAAGAGGGAAGAAAAAAGGACGGGGAGCGGTCGGAGAGAAAAGAGAGGAGAGAGATGAGGAGCAAAAGGTCGAGCAGGAGGGCCGGAGAAGGGAAAATAAACGCGCCATCGGGAATCGCACGGAAAGCTTCAGTTTGGCGTGCCTGGCGTGCTACGACGGGATTAGCGAGATGGTCGAACTCTCGAGGGAAAGAGAGAAGGAGAGAGAGAGAGAGAGAGACAGAGTTTGAAAGACTGAAAGAGTGAACGAATGAACAAGAGAGAAGGAAGAGGGAGAGGGGGAGAGAGAAAGAGAGAGAGAGAGAGAGAGAGAAAGTCTGGCATAAAAAGAGGGTGACTATGCAGAAGACACTTCATCCCGTAGCGCGCTCGGGCCGACTTTCGGTCCGAAAGTCGGTCTGACAGGCAGACTGCAATAGATAATATCTGGAGAGACGTTCGCCTCTCCTCTCTTATTCGAATCCGCGCGGCTCGCAATCCTCACGGGTGTGCACGTGCACACGGCCGCGGTGCCTCGTGTATGCGGCGCAACTCTCTCACACGGAGCCGCGCGGTGCCCCTCGAAGGGAGGCGAGCGCAGCGTCTCGCGCACCGGGGCACGCAGGAACGCGCCCTCACGTACAGGAACGCACACCGAGGGAGCGGTGTGCACTTATCGAGTTAGTTTTTTGTGTCAGCCGGTTATTAGATTATGATTAAACGATTCGAAGGGTTGGTGAGACGCAAGGGGAGCAGCGAAAGGAGCTCCGGGGAAAGGAAGGACCGGAGGAGACGAGGTGAGGGCCTTGGAACCAGGACGGGAGAGTGTGGGCAGAACAAACGGGTATCGAAAAGGAGGAGCTAATTAAAATACAAATACCTTAACTGGCTCTCGAGGGGATTAGTCGCCGCGGAGGCTTACCGCGCCGAGAGACGTCTTCCTCGTTACTGTCAAACTCCGTGGCGGAAAGACGCTGACGCCAGTCTTTTAAATCGTGAATCAAATTGATACGCCACGACACGTTCTATTCCGCGATAATCGGATTTCGGACGATTTGTGTGTCGTCGATGAAGTCCATTTATCGACGGCAAAGTCCTGGTTTCGACATTAAGCGAGTCAAAGCGCTTTCTACATTTTTTTTCGGAGCAATGAATATAATCCTTTTTCTCAAATAAATATAATCCACATTTAATACAACATTGTCCCAATTATTGTGGTAAAAATAGTATCGGTGTAACAATGCAATAGTTGACATTTTTAAGAATTAACGAAAGTTAAAGTCACGTATGTTACACACAAGAATTTTTACGGTGTTCATTTAAAGTTTCACAGAATTTCTTAGGTTGAAAGAATATTTGAAAGAATAGCGAAGACAGAGGAAGAACTAAAATATTGCTTTGAATGAATAAGAAAGAAGCATACGGTAAAGAAAGAATAAACAGGTAGAATAAATAGAAAACGAGAGAGAATGAAGAGATCGAGAACGCCCAGAAGAGTAAATGTTAAAGCAAAACGGAGTAATAACGAGCGCGGTGAGAAAAAGCCGTGAAAAGCTAGAAACAGAGAAGAGAAAAAAAAAAAGAAAAATGGAAAGATGAGACCGAGACACGGAGCGAAGAAAGCGTGGAGAGTAAAAGCCTCGTGTACGGCGAAAACTACACGGTTTAACGAAACGGTGGGCACGAGCGGGTTAAGAGAAGCTCCGGCGCGGTGAGGAGTCTCCGCGCTCTGTGTGTGCACGGCACGCCCGTATTTCAATCGCGAGATAAGGACGAAGCGAGGAAAGGAGGGTTACACAGAGGGTTACACGAGATGCGAGGGAGGGCAGAAGGGCGGAGAAAAAAAGAGGGAGACGGTGCGCGCGAAAGAAGTTAGAAAGCCGAAACTCGAAGGGAAGGCGAGTATAAGGCACGATATGCAAGCCCAGCCGCGGTGATAGTCGGAGGCGCGGGTAGAAGTGAGAGGAAACTCTACCATTCCTCCCTTCGTCCCTTCTCATTTCTTCTCTCTTTCTGTCTCTCTTTGAGAATAACTTCTCTTTCGCTCTCTTTCTCTCTCTCTTTCTCGAAAGAGCAAGAAAGAGAAAGAGAGGACGAGAGAAGACGAGAAGAGAGGAAGGATAAGAGAAGAGGAGAAAAGAGAGAAGGAAAGAGCCCTCTCAATGATGTCCGTTCGCGTGTAGTGAATATCCGGCTCTACGGTTGTAGGTAGATACTCGTGTGCGCCGCGCTCTCGCGTGTGCACGTACACCTCGCGGAGCGGGCGAGTTTGCGTGCGTTCGTGTGCGCCGGGTGTCGGGTCGTAGACCACAGCGGAGTCAGCTTGGAACGCTCAACCGGTCGAGCAACTTTTTAACGAGCTGCGGTTCTCCTCTCCTCCGCGAGGCGAAGGAAACACGAGAGAGAGAAAGAGAGAGAAAAAGAGAGTAACAGGAGGAGGGAGAAGAGAGAAAGAAGGATTCCGGCCTGAACCGCGAGTTGAGCCATCCTCGCTTCGAGATGCATGCATGCATGCATGCGTCCACCGTGCCTGCCTGCATGCATGCATGCATGTGCACCATGTGATACCAGAGCGAGCGAGCGCGAGACGCGGGGAAAGAGCAAGAAAGGGTGGATGGAGAACGGAGAAAATAAGAAGGGGGAGGGAAGAGAAAGAGAGAGAGAGAAAGGTTAGAAAGAGGGGCGAGGAAACCGCGAGGACATTGCGTCGCGGCGACGCCATCCCATATGGTTACAGGGTTAAACGGTCCAAACTCTTTGCGGCCCAACTTAGCCGAGTCTCGTAGCCGAGAATCGAATCGAACGCGCTCGATTACCTCACCCATTTGCAGCGTCGCGTCGCGCGATACCCCCGATTGGACTATCGGCGTAACGCTTAACGCTTAACGCCGCCGGAATACTCTGCTTGCGTGAGGCATCCGGCGATCGTTCGAGCTTTGACTCCAGCGATTTCTCTTACGGTAACAACGGCCGTTGTTAACGCTCGTTTGTGATCCCCCGGTTTCGCCAATTACGCTTGGCACGCTCCGCTAGAATCCGATTTTCTCGCCACATTGGCCACATCTATTCGCCGCGATGAGAAAATCTAATGGCATATACTCGAAGACGCATTTAGAATTCAAGACATTTGTCACAGAGCACAACTTGTACAAATGATTGTCTCGATATTGTATCTCATACTGAAACTCCCTATTAAAAGGAAGCAGCAGACCGCATACAGATTGATTTCGTCATATTCGAGCGTTCCACTATCGCGAAAAAAAAATGGTGCTTTTATTGTATAAACTAGATGTACTCAAATCCCTGATGTAAATTCTTGTTGTCGAACTTTTTTTCTTTTAAGAATGATGCCATCTGTATACAGCGTTGTACTTCAATTCTTTGCATTTGTTTGGAAAAAATCATAAGAAAAATTTAAATACCACGAGCAAACACAAACCGATTTTATTTCCATTTTTAACGTTTGATTCATGCAGCGTTTTAAAATAAGCATAGTCAGCATTTCTCTTACATCCTTTTTCGCGAGAGAAGGCAACTCGCGACGTCACGGCTATTAATTCAAAATTGTCTCGCTCTTGGCAGTCGGAAAAATGCATGGGAAAACTTCAAAATCCCTCGCACCGGCTCTCGCAGAAAACCAACGAGGGAAAGCTCTGTCTCCTTTCTCTCTCCGATTTCTGTCTCTCTCTTTTTCTCTCTCTCTCTCGCACGCGCATACACACATACACACACGCGGAATATCTCAGTTGCAAAGAACAACGATCGTACCCCGCGGGAAGAAATAGAGAAACCTTCTCCCGCGAATCTCCTCGAAATTTTTTCCGCGCTTCAACAGCGCGCTGCGACGCGAGCGGAGTACAAATAAAGTCGCATAAGTATCGACTGTTTCAACGCGCGGTCTGAGAAGAACCCTCTCGATCGTGCTAGGAGCCAAGAATCGAATAATAACCGTTTTACCTCGGGAACGCTCGAGCTCCCGCCATCCCCCGCCATCCTATGAGCGTCTCTCACCCGTTCTTAGGCTTTATTGAATAAGTGTAAACGGCGGTGTTGCGCTTAGGAAGAACAAGCGCCTTCTTCACGACGTCATTATTACTCGTCTCGAGGTTTTCTTGCATTACGGAATTTAAGGACGGCCGGCGCAGACCCAACACGAGGAAGTCTCTCTCTCTCTCTCCTCTTCGGGGCCCGCGGTCGGCCTACGGTCGACGCCGTACTCCTCTCCCCACAGCAAGAAAGGCTCGCGGGCCGTGGTGAATCTGGCCGAGCCATCTTCCACTCGACCGAGTCGAAACGCACGCGAGTCGCGAAATACCGTGGTCTCGGTCTCGGCACCTTCATTAACAAAGAGTTACCTTATAGGATATATTCCATCTATTTGCGATAGTCACGAACGGTCAGGGTCGTTAGTTTCTCGCGAGCGATTCCCTTCTCGATTCCCCTCCGTTGCTGGCTGCTCCGTCGCGTCGGAGACTTCCGCGTAACTTCTCGTCGCATTGATAAGCGGAATACACGTGTCTCGCTTTGTTCTTGCGAAAAAGTTTTCTCCACCCGGAGAAAGATATTCGGTAACGAGATCTCGATCGCGCTCGCTCGTTCGCGGGAAAAGTTGAGACACGAAACGCTCTGAGCGGCCACCGCGTTTTACGATTCCGCAAAGAAAAGAGAGAATCCGAAGGTCCGGAGATCCTCGGAGCAGCGCCCGCGGGCGAGAGGCGGGCTTTCGCGACGGTAATTCCGGCTTCCCGATCGCCGAGGGACAACGAACGGCCGGAGCGCTCGTCGACTAAACGTTAGTCTTTTTTAAATGACAAATTATCGTCGTACTTTGCCGCCCGTAATACGCAGAGCGCACGGAGCCATTACTGTCACGAGACTTATTCCGCCAGTTGGTGCAGTCGGCCGTTGCGTGATTCCAGAATCCCGCGCAAGCCAGCCGGTGCGTTTTATCTCTCCCTTACTCTCTCTCTCTCTCTCCGTTACGCATTTTGTCAAAGCCGGACGGTGATCGCGTCGATAATCCGCAAAGGCCTTCTCGAACTGCGTATCCTGTGATCTTCAGTCATATCCTGTTGCTCTCCTTGCTCCGTTTCCAGAAAAGAAAACGCATCCCGTCCGATTATACCATACCGGTAGCGGCGGCTACGCGCTCATATATATATTTTTTTTCATTGAGTATGTAACATATGTACAGTGCACACACCGGTCGAGTCGTACCACCGGCTCTATTATCGGATGTAGCGATAATCCGTGCTATCGTAACGTACTGCCGGCACGCAAACTCTCAAACGCCGCGGCGTCTTTTTGCCCCGCGCGCGCTCGGTCGACCCACTGTGAAATTATCAATGATAACGTCGTAATAATATTAAGAGGGAGAGAGATAGAAATGCTAGTCGAGCGACCGACCGACCGACCGATCGATCGGCCGCCGCCGCCGGCTTGGAGCGTCGCTGGTGGCTCGAGAGAAAATTCCCGAACGGATCTCCTCCCGGGATCCTCCCGGAGCTCGAGAGGGCGATTCGCTTGCTTGCGCGTGCTCTCTTTTATTACGTATTTCAATCAAGTGTAGGTCAATTGACGATAATCACGAGCGACGTACCAAGGCCGCGCTCGGATTGGAGGGTGAAAATGCGAGCGGGGAAGCGCGGCGAGGAGCGGAGCGGCGCGGAACGTAGCCGGATAGGCGGCGGGGGCCGGCGGGTGGAGGAGAAAATAACGGAGGGCAGAGGGTTGCGTAATGAGAGGGTAGCGGAGTGCCGATAAATCCAACAGGTCTCAGCATTTGTAAATTGCAACCTGTCAATACTGATCCGCGGCAAAATAAATGAGCCTGCCCCCACGAATGCACACACAGGGTGTACCGCGGTACCAAGCATCGGATGCACCGACGCTCACGGGAGAGAGAGAGAGAGAGCGACCGCGCGATTCCGTTAAATCAACACGAAGGCGGTATTCCGGAGCGACGTTCAAATGTCTTGAAAACCCGACATGGAACCAACGTTCTCGTTCTCTTCGTTCGGCGACTGTTTGCCTAACTAAATACATGACCGCCATGTGAATTGTTAAAAAAAAAGAAGAAGAAGAGCCGCGGCTCAAAGTTCGTGTGGATTTATTTTCTTCACAATCTTATGCTACAAATGTTAAACTGCACTGACCACGTAAAGTGTTGAAAGAATGTTTGCCAGCTTATTTTACGTTTCGCGTGGATGTAAAGAAAAATTCGCGCATATAAACGTAATGGTTCCTTCACGAAAAATTGTCGCGATTATCGCAAAATTATTCCATTAAAGTGGAACGATTAGTTACACGCTGTTGTAATATAATAACACGCACGCGGTGTCATCGAATGCACGTCACATATTATTACGTTCCTCCGTACGACAAGAATGGCCGTACGGTACGTCTCTCAAGCGAAAACGCTGCGACAGCGATGCCCGACGGCGATCGGCGATTCCGAACGTCGTTGCATCGTACGACGAAAAGACCATGCACGGATGTAAACAAAACGCGGCACGTAACAGGACCGAGCGAGGACGTTGGTCCTCAGTCGAGGGGAGGAGGGGTTAAATTAAAGCGAGCCGACGTACACAGACATCGATAATACCGGTATTGTATTGCAGCGCGAGGAGAAAAATGCGATTGCACTACCTCTGCGTACACCTTTACACACTTTAATTCCATTAAATACGCACTCCATAACGGCGGCCTCATTCTTCAAGCCAATCCGTGTGGGATACAGTCAGGGACGGGCCGACCTGCCAAAAAGTGCCCGAGTCGCTTCGCATTGTCCATTTTATCGTGACACGACGCTCTCGAGACGCGAAGCGACTTCGCGTGGACATTTTCTCTATGCTGTAATTGGGGCAAAGTTAACTTTCCTTACTTTAATAGAGGCCCAAGTTAGGATTGTCATGTCAAAAAAAAAATAATTTTAATATAAGTGGGATCTTTAAATCTTAAAGGATTTTACTCTTATATTGACTTCAAAAGGATTTTTCTCTGAAATCAAAAGAAAAATAGTATAAACAAGAGTATTTAAGAGAGAAAAAAGTATCTTTCACTTTATTGAAAGAATATGTTTGCCGTAAACCAGTAAGCTTAGAATATGAAATTATAGGAAAACATTTTGAAAATACTTTTTTTTGGGTGCACACTTTTTTATCTAGGACCCATATTGCTTTTAAAATTTAAAAAATATGCCCCTATATGTAAGAGAACTTGATCCAAAATTAAAAGACATAACATTGCCCCAATTACAAGCTACATATTACAGAAAAGAGAAATAGAACGTTGGACGTGGTTGGACTATATTCGGATATCGTTGCCGCGTGAAATACAACGGCCGAGCAGCAACATACCGGTCGCGACGATTAGCAATAACCATTTCTCACACGTGCGAAGCGTGTTGGCTTACGCGCAGATTTTAACGTATTGTTCTTGCGCAATCGTTACTACCTGCATCATTACGTCACTCGTTGAGGATCGTTTCGCACACAGTATTAATAGCTAAAGATCAAGTGTTAATTCGGTAATTGCGCACCGATCGCGCTATTTATAATCGTGAATTTATGGCAATATCTTTACATAACTGCAATTCGCGCGGCAACGGAGACTCGGAGTATTATTGAGCGCGCACGATTCTGCGGCTGAAATGCCGCGGAATATTATCTCTGCGCAAATCTGATTAAGCCAATTCCGCGATTTCCGCTATGCGCGCGCGATCGATGCGTCGGAACACATAAATATTTAATAAGCGGCCGCGGTACACTCGAATTCGTAAAATTAACAACGAAATTCATCGCAATATGCATTTCGGCTCGCATCAATGAGACCTGTACTTTAACGTAATCTGATCCCCGGGCCATAATAATCAAGCGAGAGCGGTGCGCTGAAGGGTACGGCCGGGTATACGCCACGCGATACGAGCGGAGCAAAAAGGAATGACACGCGGGCGCCGTGCTTCCGCGAAGTCGTACGTACGGTACCCGCGTAGGCCAGTGGTCGAAACTCGCGTAGTAATTCGCGGACGGGAGGTATCCGCAAATCCGCCCCTGGCTCCTGGACCCGACAATACGCGCGCTCACGCACACGTCCCGTCTCGCGTTCCGTGCGGCGCGAGTTACGTACGTACGCGCACGGCGCGGCGCGGTGTGCGGAGCCGGGGCTTTAACGACCGGCTTAAAAAGAAAGCGAGAGAGCGAGATAGAGTGAGAGGGGGGGTGGGGGGAGGGAGGAAAAAAGAAAGAAAAATTGGGCAGTTTTCGTTTACCGAGTCTTAGCCGGTTCGTGAGGTCGTTAATTTTCGGGTGGCCGCCGGTGGGATACGACGTCTCTCGCCCACCGACGAGAGTCTTTGAACTCCGGGATTACCTCTGGCTACCTCTGGGTTGCCTCGGATTGCCCCGGCGCGATGCAATGTGGTGCGATGCGGCGCATTGCGATGCGATGCGATGCGATGCGATGCGGTCGGTGCGGTGCGGTGCGGCGGATGTTGCAGATCAACTAGGCTCACGAGAGCGCACTTAGTACTCGGCTAAGGTGTGCTTTTGCGGACGGCCTACCTTTCATTTAGCTACGAAATCTTGGTAATGCGGCGACTGATTGTGAGATAACCGCTGTAGGCACGAGGCTCTCGCTATTGAGAAATTAAAGCTTGAAACGCTTGATCTGTTCAAGTAATAAGCGGGACGATACCTCTCTCTCGTTGATAGATCGGTTGTGAAATCTCCGATCACATCACGTTTATACACTCATAGTTTTATAACCAGTTTTAACTTTTACGGTTGTAATACAATCCTACAATTACACTTTATAGAGTCGATATTTTTGTAAAAAATTCGTTAAACAACATTAAATATTTGTACAATTAACCATCGATTGAAAAATTGTGTCGAAATAAAAATTAATAAATTCACATAACAAAATTTATTATTTCTATTACCGTTGTCAAAATTTGACGATTTTGCTTCACAATTAAAGAACTCTATATTTCTAATTGAAACAATTAATCTCCTTAATTTACTTTGTACTATTGGTTTCTATTGCGTATATTTACTTTCCAATAAATCAAATTTTCTTAAAAACATTTTGATTCAGCGATATAATCAATATTTTAATGAGTACTAAAATGTCATAAGAAAAATCTGAATGATGCTTGGATTATCTCAAATTTAGTAAGTTCCATGCGCCATATCATTCTGAAACGTGTATAAAAAGTGGTTCCACAAGAGGCGGCACGAAGGATTAATTTAAGCCGAACTGACCCTAAAAATATCACTAGATTATCATTAGCGAGTCACCGGCCGAAGTCCATTAAGCATGATTATGATGTTTCCATGAAAATCTTATGTAACGCGCTCTTCTTCCGTGACTTTGTGATTCACCCCGTGAGCCCTCGTTCGATATTTATTTTATTTGCCGAGCCAGCTGATCCACGAAGCCGTTAATTTTGAGATAGCTGTCGACGGAGCATGCTCCCAAAGTGGTTTTTAATTTCGGATAACTACGGATTACACACAAAACTGGAATGATGCGTGCTAATCATAGTCATCAATTTTTATCGTTAACCTTACAATACATCGACTTAGAGTTGTTAACGTCATCCTATAAAACCTTGAGAAATATCTCACGCAGTGGATCAAAATCTGTATATAGTCAAGCATATTTAGCTACTGGGCTCAGTATATACAGTAGATATGGGACTCAAACTCGTGGAATTATTTTTCCAATTAATCGTCATCGAGAATGATAAACACCGTTATGACCGCCATAATTTTTCGCAAGATCGTTGTACCCGTGTCTCGAAGGTGATGAGTCTTTACGACGCTTCCTTCCTTCGCAATTATATCCAAGTATTTTCGTGGATTACGACTTGGGATCTGTCGGCGACAATTTATATCGCGTATTCACAGAGAGAAATAAAAAGAGAAGGAGGAGGGAGGGAGGGAAGGGTGAGAGAGGGGAGACAAGTGAACTGCGCAAAAGGTATCATCGGTCCTGGTTTACACCTAACCGGACGATAACCCAATCCCGAGTTCGTTAATTTTTGGGGACGATCGCACGTGGGATTCGTCCCTCGCCCATGAACCAGTCCGTGCGCCTCTTTCTGGATTGCCTTGGGTCGCTTGCCGGCGCGGCGCGGCGGTTGCCTGCAGTTGCCCCGGCTAGGCATCCCGGAGGAGCCCGTGGAGTTATCGTAATCGTTAACGAGACTGCTGTCAGCGTCGTAAGACACCCGAGGGTCCCTCACCATTAACCTTCCGCTAACAAAGGCATTGCCACGTTCTTCGCTCCCGGTGCACCGACCCGCTCTCCCTTCCTTATTTATATGCATAACTCAAAAGAGGTGTAATGAAAATTTCACGGTCAACTCGATTACAGGCGATCGCCGTCGTATTCCCCCCTTTCGTATTCTCGTCTCTCTCCTTCCCACACATTCCGGTCTCTCTCTCTCTCTCTTTCTCTCTCCCCCCTCCCTCTCTCGCTCTTGCTCGCTCGCTCGTTCCGTCACGCCGCTCTTGTCGTTCTCTCTCTTCCTCTACTCTCTAGTACATCAGCACCTTGTCCGATGCGTCTGTCTCTCTTCGAGACCATAGACCTCCAGAACGACGGCCTTCCTCTCGTTTTCTCTTTTCTCGCCGTCCATCCATAGAGAAAAAGAGAGAGAATGAGTGAGAGAGAGAGAGAGAGAGGAGCTCTCGCACGCGGAAAACGATTTCTCGGGATCGCGCGTTCGCGAGGAGCGATAAATTTTCCACACCGATTATTGATACGCGCTGATTATCCTCCGTGATGCGCCGCGCACGGATAATAAACCTTATCGTAATGACGGCTGATAAGTTCCTTGTCGATTCAAGAAAGTGATAATGAGCGCTCGATCCTTTCCCTAAATTATCATTCCTATGATTATTTCAACGTTAAAATGTACATATCCCCGCAGGAGACTGCCGCCGTCTAGGTAGTTCTCATTTGATTGACTCGCGCCACGTGAAAAGACGTTCTCCTTTTATATTAGTCTTCGGGCTGTCCGACATGCTGCACATGCTAAAGTAATGCGATGCAATAGAAGCGTCAATTTGCACTGCCACATGATATCCGCTTCAGCAGAATTTATTTCCATTTTTTTTTGCCGGTGATCCGAATTTTCCTTCTTGCTGACGGTGTAATTGTTAAGCCACGCGCGCCCCAAGATTTATTTTAACGAGCAATAAAACGATCGATCGCGTTGAGACTGAGAATATACCGGGGGAAGTATTATATATAGACATTTTACTTACGTAACTGTAACTCGCGAGGACGGGAGAAAGAGAGAGTCGCATTGAAACACTGCGCTCTAGCACAATAGTAATGGACACAAGAGTGGATGGTAATTGAGTTAACGGCCTATGTAATGGCAGATTCAACGTGTCAAACTGTTTTGTAATCGCTTTACGAGCCGCTCTTAGGCATTCTGCACACTGTTTGTTGTGTGGAGATGAAATACGTCCGTTGATGAACACTACATGAAAAGCTGTTTGTTTGAAGAAACTTCTAAATCGGGCAAAACACTTCTTAAACACTCTTTTCAATTCATTCGCATATCTTTCATCATCGTTAAAAAAAAGAAGAACCGGTGGAGTAATGCAGAATTTAATATGCGCGTCGATACGCAAAATAGTTTAATTTCAAATTCTTGTCCGTCACGGTTTTCTCGCTCGATCTCGATACATTCTACATCACTTCCTTAAAGCCGCTAAAGTCGACCACGACGAACCGCGCAATCGCCGTGGAATGCATTTGAAAAAGGTTGCAGGAGAAAACGTGTTGCAGGGTTGTAAGATGAAACTAGCAGGTGATCATCGGCGGGAATCGCGGCGGTCGCGGCGGCGACGGCGGATCGTGATTCCGTGCCCACCTGAAAACAATAAACGGCCTGGAGGCTGCTGCTCTCGGGACAAGAAGGAAGAAACCTAGGCTCGAGTGAAAGTGCACAATAACAAACTATCTCGGTTTGTGTCTGCGGGAGTTTTGCAAGATCGCGCCGTGATCTTTTCCACGTTCTGTAACTTCAAGTCGCGATAATTAGCGGCTGCGGCTACTAAGTGATTATACGAATGAACGGGGAAACTCAGAATCCATTAGTCTCTCCCGCGGCAAAGAATCGTGAGAAGAATGTATGTTGTACTCGGGAAATCTCTCTCTCTTATCGGTGTTACGTAAACCATCTCTGAAAGAGCGGAAGACCACATATCGGAACATAAATTCTAGACCGTCATGATATGCAATGCGCTTCTGGCTTGGCTGGTTGCGAACGTCGAGAACTCTCGTCTGGCCAACGATTAGTCTGGCGTGATACTGATAAAGTATGAATTCCGGCAGGTTCTCTTCCTTTTGCAAATAACTTTAATCATAATTTTATGCAAAAATCGTAGAATTAATTAAACATTTCTATGCTATACATATAAAAATTAATAAGTTTCTGTGATCTATTTTCCTTAAGAAAAAAATAAATCTAATAAATAAATTATTATAAACTTTTAATTAATTTATGTACTTTTTTGAAGCCCATTAAATTTGCTGAAAAATGACAGCATTCTTTATTTAACTCAAATAAAAGTATCTCTTCTATGACAGGCTATCTCGTCGTTCAAAGAATCAAAATACGGCTGTGAGAAAATCTTGGAGATATGTAGTCCGCTCATGAATGGTTTGCTTAACTCTATTATGTCTTCTTATTCAATCAAAATACGTAACGTTAAATCTTAATTCTGCCTTGTCCGAGTTAGTTCTGGCGAGAAGAAAAGTCATCCATCAATCAATGATTTTTTACAATTAACGCATACCGCGAGGATAGCCGTAGTCATTGTTATGTAACAGCGGAATTACACAGTTAGACATCTACTGAGCGCCAGCGCGCGTCTGTCTTTATCAAGCGAAGAGCGCAGGGCAGCGATCGGAATCCGGTAGTTTCGTTCATCATTACGCGTAACAATCGAAGTCTTTGATTGATTTCCTTGCTCAGAGCTAATGAACATCGCGCCCGGCTTAAACCAATGCGGCTGGAAAAACAGAAGAGCTAGAGCCAGCTTGCTATGCTAAGGATCCGATTGCGTAATTTTTTAATGCGCGACATCAGTGTTCCCCGATCCTACGCTCTTTGTTATCGCCTGTCTTGATATCATGCAGACGAGACACACGCGCATCCGATCATATACAGGGTGCTCCGATGTATATTATATGAGCCTTTTCAAACTAAGGCTGCCTTTTTCATGAGACTTTGCAATGGAATATTAAATTTTGGCGCAACTGTTTTCGTATTATTTTTTTAGTCTTTACTTTTTTCAAATATTAATACCGTAAAAATATTTTATCAAAGAGATACGTAAAATTTCTGATGATTTAATGATGACATAATTTAATAACAGTTCGTTAACGAAAGAAGACGTGTGTTTACATGAACAATCACGGTATATTAATAAAACTTGACTAAACATCAACGTTCGTGACCACCAGTGCGTAACGCGTGTACAACTGGGCCCACACGCGTCTTTCACGGTTCTACAAATTGCCTCGTTAGATTAGAGAGGATCCGTTAATATTTTAAACGAACCTTGTATTCGGAAACACCCTGTACATAGCGACGCATGGTTCGGTAGTTGATTAGATTTAAAAGAATGCCCCGTCACCTGCACTGTTGAAAGGAGACTAGGCCCCGGGAACGATGGCGGTGGGGAGGCTCGTGGTGGCGAAGGGAAGGGATGGAGAGAGTAAAGGGAAAGGAGGTGCCGGAGTGGTGCCTGATCGTCAGCAACGAGAGGGCCCGGGCATGAGGCCCCAGCGATCACTGACCGCTTTCGCCGATCCCAGCCGCCAACTAGCCACCTTTCAGCGGCGCAGCCATTGGGGCATCCTCCTGCTTAAGGTCCATTCACATCGCATCGCTAATCAAACCTGACAAAAAAGAATCGTTCCGTGGTGCTTACAGTCTCCGTAAAGTCGTGGAAATTGCCTTTATCGGTATGGGACCGGCTACCGCCGAGATTAAAGGAGTGGGATTTATGTAATTGTCGATAACGGAATGCCCAAGTCGTCGGGATTAAAAACGTTAATGTATAATTTCCGTAGAGGCTATCAAGATATCGAACTAAATTCGACTCGTGGAATTAATGTCGTTAATGATAATTAGAGATACGCTCGATTCATAAATTTCCGTGCGTAACGGAATTACTCGTAAATTAACAGAGATTAGTATAATCTCATCCTGTGGGGGATTAAATCAAGTTTGCGCGTAGGGAAGTAAAATTCCTGATGCGTCTTCATCGTTTATTGGAGCGGTTATAATAATTGGCGACGGGGATGTGTGTAATATCAGCCAAAAATTGCGTCTCGACGAAAGCCGGCGAAAATAATCTCCGGGAGTGAAGTAACTCTTTCCCGGAAGAACTCGAGATATTTGTATAATGAGAAAGAATGGCGCAAACTCACTCGAGGTAATCGAGATAGTTAGCAGGTTGCAGTTTCATTTTACGACACGTGATACATGGTTAATCTGCAAAACATCGGACACCCGGGGAATAATATTACGAGCGCTTATAGACGGCTAAAATGCAGTTCACCGTTGGCAATTACCAAGGCGAGAGGGAACTGGCGAAAGAGTGAAATATAATACCGACACAAACCCCGCGGCCTTGGTAAAGATCTTGTAATAACGATCAATGGATACGGATAAAACATACGTTTAATTGCGAAATCGGTAGTCTACTCATATCGCTGGCAATAACAATGGCGAAGATGAGATCTTGAGTATTCTACAAGTTCTTCTTGAGTAAGCTATTATGTAGATTACTATGAAGACTTTGATTAATACATATATTGAAAGTAAAGAAATTAAGAAGAGATGACATAAATGATATGATAATTTATGACCTTAAATTATCGATTTTAATGGTTGCGGACGTATCTGGTCATTTAAAAATTTGAAGAAATGAAGTCCGTTGAATCGGTGATTTATGCGATGATGATGTCCGAAAAATCTTTTGCCAATGGGGGACCCTACTTTGAGCAGGTAAAGGTAACAAATCACTTTTCAATGATGGGAGATCAAGAACTGTTTTCTGAAAGGCGGAATTCTCAACAAAAGACCACTTGATGTTACGATGTTACGCACAATTTTCGACACAATAGATGTTTTTTTCTGATCATGATGATTTTTTTTTTTAATAAAGATGTGCAAATTTTAAATGTTAGAATATTATAAGAAATGGATTCGAGCTTCAAGAGAGATTGGAAATACATAAAATTTTATTTTATATTTGCAAATCAGAATTCACTTGATGATTTCCTTTTATATAATTATATATAATTTTATATAATTAACGTTTGCCCGATTATTAAAGAATAAGATTTTCAGAAATAAAAATTTGATTTAAAAGATATAAAAACATGCTCTCTCTAACAAATATGAGCATGCAGAAAAAATATGTGAATAAAATAAAGCATAATTGAATGCATTATATGTAGTAATATAATGCGTAAAAATTAATTTGCGTAAAATGCAAACCGACACATGTTTTTCTCAAAGGCAGATGATCATGAGAAGCGCAAAAGAACACGATGGAAATCTGCAAAAAGTATTTGCGACGGCACGGAACAGTCGGAATACGAAACGGGACTTGCATAAAGGCATCGGACAAACATCCTTTTTCGAGATCCTATTCTACGTGACAGAATCATAGAAATGATGTGAGAACAGATGACGGTGCCGCGAGGTTTCGCGGACAGATCGAACAGCAATATGACGAAAGAATAGAAAGGAAGAAAAGAGAAGATGGAGGAAGATCGACAGGAGGGAAAAAGGTTAGAGGGAAGGAGAGAGAAAGAGCGACGAGGGGAGCACGAGATGCGGGGAGCGCGCGGTACACGAAGAAAAGGAGAGAGAGAAGGAAAGCGGAGAAGGACGCGTGATGGAAAAAACGGAAAGAGGGGGACAAGGAAATAAGAACGTAGTGGATGAAGGAAGCTGCAGATGCGGAGGAGCCACTGTAAGGACCTGGAGAGTGTACCTGTCTTGTTTTTATAGGCTTGCCAGAACGTCGGGACCCGGGTATGCGGACGAGGACGAGGAGGAGGAGGACGACGACGACGACGGCGGCGACGACGAGGAGAAGGCGAGGAACAAGGTGGGAGAAGGAAGGACGGCGCGGAGCGGTGAGCGGTGGAAGGTGGCAGCCAGGGGATCGGCGACGGCAGGAGGGAGAGGGTAACGGAGTCCGCCAGGGCCTTACAATCCTCTGCCAACCAGTCCTGGTGGAACCGTGGGCCCTATCGGAGTCCTGCACGCGCGCGCCGTACGTATCCGCGACGGTGACTTTTCGTTGTCCACGAGATTTTTCTCACCGTCGGAGAGGCGATAATCTCGGGGTCGCTGAACCTGCTCTTCTCCTCCTCTCCTCTTTCGCGAACGCGTTTATTTCGTCCAGTTAGCGTCCGCGCGCGTTGTTCGTCGAACGATTCGCTCTCTCTTTCTCTACGAGACGAATCGCCGAGGATGAGACCGCCAGGATCGTAAAGCGCAAGGAGCAAGGTGGCAAAAGGTCGAACGTCGACCGAGGCAAGAAGAGGCAAGAGAGAGAGAGAAAGAGTGATATGGATGACGTGATGAGGTGAAACTCGCGGCAACTCGTGGTGGTTTAGATGGATCGACGCCGGTTTCACGAGATGCACCAGTGGCGTTAGTTGGCATTAGAGATAGCTACCCCTGGGGGAGGGGGGCACCACGGGGGGGGACCACTCCACATTGATGGAACAGTGATTAACGCGGCGGAAAGATGCGGGGTAGTCCTGCCTTCCTCGCCATACTGCTGGGCACGATATTCGGTGTCCTAGGTGCATCTCTGAGCAAGGCGCTCAGGTACAAGGCACCGGACGAATGCAAGTGGGTCACCACCGGCGACGCCGAGGACGACGTCTCGCTCGTGTGCCGTCTACGTACCATCAACAGCGAGCTGGAGAACACAAACTTCAGCGTGATACAGCCGCAGCACACGGTGCGTCTGCGGCTGGAATGCAGCGACGCGCTATTCTATCAGAGTTCCTTGAGCGCCGGGAGCTTCAGACCGCTGGTCGAGCTACGCGAGCTCGTGATCGAGTACTGTAAGATCGGCAATCTGTCGGACGACGCGTTCAAGGGCCTCAGGGAGCTGCGCAACCTCACCGTGAGGACGCACAATACCGACTGGTCGGCGATGGCGCTCGATGTATCCGCCGGGGCGTTCACCGACGAGCTTCGGCAGCTGGAGAAACTCGATCTCGGTGAGAACAATATGTGGGGCATACCGGAGGGCGCGCTTTGTCCCCTGGTCAACCTGGAGGTCCTAAATCTAACGAGGAATCGGCTCAGGGACATCACGAGTTTTCGTTTCAACACAGAGGCGAGATGCCTGACGAATCTCAGGGAGCTGGATCTCAGCAACAACAGCGTCGAATCCTTGCCTAGCGCAGCGTTTTCCGGTCTGACGAGGTTGCACAGTCTGGACCTGCGGTGCAACGCCATCAGTTTCATGGCGGACCGCGCGTTCGAAGGCCTCACGTCGCTGGCCATCTTGCGACTCACCGACAATCGGCTGGCGAGCCTGCCGCCGGAGCTCTTCAGCGACGCCAAGGACCACATACAGGAGATTCATCTCAGGAACAATACGTTGAGTGTCTTGCCGCCCGGCTTGTTCAGCGAGTTGTCGCGACTCCTAGTACTAGACCTCTCTCACAATGAATTAACAGCGGAATGGGTGAACGCGGCTACGTTTACTCGCCTGGTGCGTTTAGTGGTGTTGGATCTCTCGAGCAATCGTATCGCGCGGCTCGATCCGACCGTTTTTCGCGATCTGTACAGTCTGCAGATACTACGGTTGCAGGAGAATCTATTAGAAAACTTGCCAGAGAACACGTTCTCGGCACTCTATAACCTGCACACATTGCTGCTCAGCGATAACCAGTTAACCGTCATAGATGCCACCACGTTGAGTGGTCTTTACGTGCTCAGTCTCCTCTCGCTGGACAACAACCGGTTGCACACGATACATCCGGGGTCTCTGAGAAACGCTTCGTCTCTACAGGACTTTCATCTTAACGGTAATCGGCTGACATCGGTGCCGGACGCATTGAAAGCCACTCCCCTCCTCCGCACCCTCGACCTCGGCGAGAACCTCATCTCCGAGATACCGAGCGGCACCTTCGACCACGTGGCGCAGCTGTACGGGCTACGATTAACTGAAAATCATATCGGCAATCTCACGAAGGGCGTCTTCGATCGTATCAAAGAGCTCAAGATCCTGAACCTCTCACGAAACCGCATACAGTACATCGAACCCGGTACCTTCGACGAGAATTTGAATCTACAAGCGATACGTCTCGACGGCAATCAGCTGACCGACATCGCCGGGCTCTTCACCAAACTGCCGAATCTCGTCTGGCTCAACGTGAGCGATAACAAGCTCAAGTGGTTCGACTACGCGATGATACCGACCGGGCTGCAGTGGCTGGATATACACTCCAACGAGATCCGGGAGTTGGGCAACTATTTCGAGATCGAAACGCAACTGCAGCTAAGCACCTTCGACGCGAGCGAGAACAAGCTCACGGAAATTACCGGCAACGCGATCCCCATGAGCGTCGAGCTGCTGTTTCTCAACGACAATCTCATCTCCAAAGTGCAAAGTTACTCGTTCTTCAAGAAGCCGAATCTGACGCGAGTCGATTTAAAGGGCAACCAGATACGGAACCTGGAGCCCTACGCGTTGCGCATCAGCGCGGTACCGTCGGACCGATCGCTGCCGGAGTTCTACATCGGCGACAACCAGTACCTGTGCGACTGCACCATGGAATGGCTGCAGCGCGTCAATCGGCAGAATCAGACACGCGTGCAGCCGCGCGTCATGGACCTCGAGAGCATCTACTGCAAGCTCTTGTATGATCGCGAGCACGCCTTTGTGCCGCTGGTCGAAGCGTCGCACTCGCAGTTCCTCTGCAAGTACGACACCCACTGCTTCGCCCTGTGCCACTGCTGCGACTTCGACGCGTGCGACTGCGAGATGACGTGTCCACAGAACTGTACGTGTTACCACGATCAGTCGTGGTCGGCGAATGTGGTGGACTGCTCCAACGGCGGTCACGTGAACAGACTGCCCGAGCAGATACCGATGGACGCCACGCGACTCTATCTGGACGGGAACGATCTGCGCGTCGTGTCGAGTCACGCTTTTATCGGCCGCAAAAAGCTCAAGGTGCTGTTTCTCAATTCGTCCAACATCGAGATCGTGCAGAACAGGTCGTTCAACGGGCTGCGCGACCTCGAGGACCTGCACCTGCAGGACAACAGGATACGCGAGCTGCGCGGTCACGAGTTCGAGGGGCTGGACGCGCTGCGGCAGCTGCATCTGCAACGCAACCGCATCGTCGCGATCGGCAACGACACGTTCGCACCGTTGCGCTCCCTGCGGATACTGCGGCTGCAGAACAACCGTTTGACCACCCTGGCGATATGGTCGCTATCGGGTTCGATCGAGGTCAGCCTAGCCGGGAATCCCTGGTCCTGCGAGTGCGATTACCTGCAGAGTTATCGCGAGTGGTCGCGCGATCCGAGCGTCCGCGTCGCGGACGCGGCCGCGCTGCGTTGCGTGTACAACGTCACGGAATTCGAGACGTTCGGCGACGAGGTGTTTGCGGACGACGAGTTCGGCTTCTCGATGAGCGCCGCGGGACCGATACCGGGCGATCGCGAGCGCGCCGATAACGAGAGTGCCGTCTGCACCGGCGCGATCAATATTGACAACGACATACATCACAATTACACCAAGACCATTATTGAGAAGCAAGTTCTACAGGATTATTTGCCACTGCTGGTCGCCACCTCGGCCAGCTCGCTCGTCGTCATACTTCTGTGCATGCTCGCTTTTGTGTTCCGTCACGAACTGCGCGTGTGGTTTCATTCTCGTTTCGGCGTGCGGATATTCTATCGGAATCACGAAGTCGACCGAGATGATCGGGATAAGCTGTTCGACGCTTTTGTGAGCTACAGCTCGAAGGACGAAGCGTTCGTCGCCGAGGAATTGGCGCCGGTGCTCGAGATGGGCAATCCCTCGTACAAACTGTGTCTCCACTATCGGGACTTTCCGGTCGGTAGCTTCATAGCTGACACTATCGTCCAGGCGGTGGAATCGTCGCGCAGAACGATAATGGTGCTGTCGGAAAACTTTATCAAATCCGAGTGGTGCCGCTTCGACTTCAAGTCGGCGCATCATCAAGTACTGAGGGACAGGAGACGCCGGTTGATTCTCGTATTGGTCGGCGATGTGCATCAGCGCGATCTCGATCCGGACATACGGCTATATTTAAAGACCAACACATATCTGCAGTGGGGCGACAAGCTCTTCTGGGAGAAGTTGCGGTTCGCGTTACCGGACGTGCCGAACAATCAGCGCGCGACGCAGAGGACGAGGCAACCGCCGCCGGTCCGACGGCAGCACAACAATAGAACGTCCAACGGATCGCACACGGTATCCGTCCACATATGAACCGCTCGTTGCAGTCAAATCCGAACGCGTCGAGTGTCATTCGGTATTGAACGGGCACTCGGCCGCGAGGGTACAACGGGAGGGACACGAGCTTTACGTCGAGAGAATCTTGTATGCTCGGAGCGCGGCTCCAAAGCGTGTATTCGGACGGTGTGCAATACGACGGTATATTACAGAGTGTGTAAATACAAGCGGAAGGATTTTTCTAATGTATAAATGGAGCGTGCCGAGGCGCGATAAGGAGGCCACGTGTACATAGACGGTGTGTGATAAGAGTGAGAAGAAATTTAAGACGCGCTCTCCCCGTGCGGAGTTGTATACCCGGTGGTGCGCAGATTCTGTAAATTTGTTGCAGCGCGTCTGGATGAGAGTGGTTAGCTGAAACTCGTTGTAAATAGGACATCGTCCGCTCGGTCGGCGAATCACGACCGGGCCGGCACCGTTATTCGGCTCGTGGAACGTGCGACGATTACGTTGGGTGCGTATACGTATGTGAATGTGTGTGCCGTGATCGTGGAACGCAAGAGATGAGCCCTGCAGCCCCGTCGCGCTTCTGGTATAGCCCAGCGTGCGGTCTCGTGTGCTTAAAATTCGCGCTGCTCCTCATCGTTATGCGCCCGTTCGTGACCGTTGAGATCAGCTGTTACTCGCCGCGACCAGTGCAAATAGTTTCGCAATCGATCGACAAACCGTGCCGGATTTCTGCCGGGCGAATAATGCATCGGCGTGATCACTTTAATTTCGACAGCTGTCTCGTGCGCGCGTGCGCGCGTGTGTGTGTTCCTCCACGATCAACTTTTAAAGTAAAATATCGCTTAACATCGAGTCGAGAGTGCCCGCAGACCCGTTTGAACCTCGACTCGATTGTTTAGATAGCTTGGCTCAAGCCGCTGCGCCAACAGTGATACCACTTCCTAATTATAATTATTATGTATATTTAATTGTATTTACACTTCTCTTCTCTCTGGTTGATGACGAATTTCATCCAGGAATACGAGCTTACGAGCACCTCAGTGGTAGAAGCTGACGCTCCACGGTGATAACGAAAATTTCTGGGCGCGAACATTGTAAAGTATTACTTTAGTCTTATTTATTTCGTTCCAATTGATAAAAGAGACTTTTTATACGATTTGAATGCATCATGTTTTATAACGCGAGAGTGATAGAAAATGGAGATAACAGTGTAATAACGAAGCTCGCTTGCCGTCGATTAACGATTAATTTAAGAAAACGTAATCTACGTGCCGCGCGGAATTTCTGTTTGAATTCGACGGTCCCATTACCGCCGGACTGTACGTGAATCAATATAGCCGAGAATTTAATCTTGCACTTATAAATTTCTATTCTCATGTATAATCTCGTATACGAAACGTAGATTATACGTATATATTTTTGTGAACGCATAACAGGGAGACAGTACATTTATATTCATTGTACAGATGGCTCAATCACATTTCAGTAATAACTTCGGCATTACGAAAATGCCGGGGTGCAGTCGGCGCAGGATGAAACAAACTTTACGTGACGGTATCTTATCCGAAATGCGACAGTCGAATTCAAAATGCGCGTTATGTCAAAGAAATTGAAATGCTGCTACAAATATTCGAGATATAATGTACAAACGTGAAATCGTCTTCTTTAGCTTTCCTCGCAAGCGGTTATCACGTTTCGCAAACTGTTCGACACGACAAAAAAGAAATATTATTCTAGAATAAAAGCTATGACTGAATAATAAAACATTCTATTTTTATGTTTTTAATTCTTCTGTCTCTTATTCTGCATGATTTTTGCCTTCCCTAATCACATTATAATGATGCCGGATTATAATTCTAATTATACGTTCTAGAGAACACGAAAGAAATTCTCGGCTGCTGAATGTGTCAAATATTTTTGGAGATGTAATTTCAACATCCTCGCAATTCATTGCGACCTTAGTTCTTAAACCGCACTTTTTTAAGACAAAATATTACTTTCTTCAAACGTATATCGAGGAAAATATCAAAGGCGCACTAGAGCGAATTTACAAACGGTATGCAATGCACTTCCTCATTTTCAGTTAATGCAATAAAATGACAAAGCGGTATACGCGATATTCACGGCATGACAATTAAATCCACTATTTCGATGCAGGCTTTGTGCGCCATTTTCTGAGGTAGCTCGAGAACAAAACAATACTTTATGTTAATCGAGTCACGTCTGTATACATTGTCATCACGTCTTGTTACCGTTGCATCAGCGGAATAAGTAATGTCTACCTGAGGATAATAGAAAAGAGACAATTTGGTAGGAGAGAGCTAAGAGAAAATTTCGTTTCATGCCCTATAACAATTGATTTAAATTCTTTCGATGTTATTTCAACTCGAATTAATAACTATTAGTAAACTAATAACAAGATCCACATAAAGATGCACTAAAAAGTAATGCAAACATCGTTTCAAAAACATTTTAAAAAATTCTACAGCATGCGAGATAAATTCTCACATAAATTAATATTCATAGAACTGCTTTAAAGGATATAAGCTTACGTGCAAAAAGGAAAGTGATAATTATATCTAATAGCACGATAAGAAAATCTGAGAAAACGCAGAAATGTAATTTGTTAGTTACGATCTCTGATCTTGTCGCGACGGTATGCAATATACCTGCGGGTAGCGTAGGAGCGCGAGCTAAATGAACCGCGCTAGAAAATTATAGCTACGTGAAAACGCTCGCGAAAGTTACGTTATTGCACGGTCCGCGATTGCGTGTAATCGTCGTGTAATCAATGCTGGTGTAACGGCCCACCAGTGCGAGTCGATTCGATCGATGCGCGAAATAAGGTGGTAGCACACATCGTTCGCGGACGATTGCGATATCGCGCAGGAATAACGCAAATACACCGTAACGGTGTCGCGGAGCGGCGCACGATAACGAATATGCACAGCGCTGTGGGAGAAGCGCCGAGAGTCCCACCCTACATACCGTGACTGCCGGGGCATTTTGCGGTTTGACTAATGACACGCGGAATTCGCAATCGCATTGTACTCCGCGGCGCCCGTCGTTGCACCAACGATCGTAGCTGCGAGATCTAACCGTTGCCGGAGCCGAGCGCTTTCCGCGCACCTCGCGGGCGCGTAGATAGATCGATCAATTCTGACGGGCCGTTCGCCGATGAGAACGCAGCGCAATATTGGTTATCATCACGCGCGTGACATTTAACTCGGCACGGCAAATTATTTCCGACGACCAATCAAAACAATCGGCAATCCGCGATTAGTTCATCCGACACCTGCAACCGTGTCGTCATCGTTCGTCCAATTACGTTAGTCACGCGTACCAATGAGATTTCACAGAGATTTTTACCTTCGACCGTTTTAATCTTTCGCAATTATCCTTGATACGAAATAACGAACTTGACAAGCAGAATACACGGAAAATTGTAATCGTGACATCGATTTGTCGGGCAGATTGCGATCGGCCGTGGTAGCGAGCGTTTCTATGGGACCGGTAACGAGTCAACGCTCCTATCTGCCGATCCTGTTCTGCCACTTTTGTAATTAACAAGTCCTTAACAACATATCACGGGTAAAACACTCTTTGCATCGCTTATGTTCTCCGTTGAAAGCGCCTGGTCAAGGCGGGCTCGTGGCCGTCAACCAGTCCCCTCGAGTATAATTTAATGTACTGAGAAAAATCGGAGATACCACTACAAGCCCTCGCGAGCGAGCGCGAGCGCGAGCGCGAGCGCGAGCGGGGCGCGATGGCGAGAGGCGCGCAAGAGGAAGAAATTATATACGAACGGAAGGGCACAAGAGATCGTAAGATCTCAATGGTCTAGATATCCAGGCCGCACTTCTGGCCGCGGATAGAGTGGCGAAAGGAACGGAATCAGGCGTGTCTATCTCGCCAGGATAAGTAATGAACCGGACAAAAACCATTTTTGAATGCACGCGCGGCCTGATAATGCGGGATTGTGTAAGGAGTTTATAAACCTGTTCCCCACTCTGTTCGTTTATCCGACTTAACGAGACAAGACGCGAGCGCGCGCGTGACCTCGGGTAAGTAATGACGGAGAAATCGGCGGTGCGACGGAATCTGAAATTAATAAAAAGAGCGGTCATTAAAATTGATACAGCCGACGTCTTTATACCGCGGCTCGAATCGAAGTGATTCTCGGCGACTCGCGGCGGCAAGCAACTCTATATATATACTCGTATATATATATACACGCGTGTGCAATAATATCGAACGCAGGACCAAAACGAGTCGATAGGATACGCAGGTAACGCCGAGTAACGGCTTCTCGACAAAACGACCGGCAAGTGAGAAGGTTTAATGCGCGTAAAGAGTTGTAGGTCTTTACTGCGGAAAATAATGAATTAGGAGCGATAAAGCGGAGAACGCGCCCGCTTACTCGCTCGTCGTGTGTTGCACTTCTTTCGTTCACGGCCGTCATAATATCCGCCCGCTCTTAACGTTTCGCAGCTCGCTAACCCGTTCGCGAGTAGTAGTTAAAGTAGCTTCCCCGAGAATGCGGTCCGCGTATCCGCCGACCTCTCTTCCAACCGTCCTCTCCTCCCCGGGCCCCCGTCCGCTAAT
The DNA here is from genome assembly GCA_011638315.1 of Tetramorium parvispinum. NCBI lineage: Eukaryota > Metazoa > Arthropoda > Insecta > Hymenoptera > Formicidae > Tetramorium > Tetramorium parvispinum. The sequence goes on along the minus strand of VBVR01000329.1, from coordinate 19,286 downwards.
CTGGTCGCCGATGCTTTATGCGGTATAACGGAATTTCTGTTTGCCATTATCTGCCGGAACGGCACACGCCACTTGCGCGCCTTCGTCGTCGTCGTCGTCCATCGTTCATCCTGACGTGCCGTTGCGCGGGCCAAGGAGGGATTCGCGTTCCGAATCGACATCAACGATCAATTCAAATGCCGTCGTGTCGGATCATTGAGCAGCCGCGTTTTATCACAAGTTGTCGAGTCGTCCAAGCCGCAAATCGCTCCCACTCGCGGGAAGAGGAGAGGACGAGCGCGCCGCACGGCATCGCGCGCACACGGAGGGACGCTCGTGCAGGAGTCGTTATTCCGGTCGAGATTTGCGAAATTCACAAGCGGTACTCACGACGGGCATTAAATCATACGCAAGTCAGGATTTGTGTCACCTCCGTGATTATACTGCCGTTGGAAACTGGGCGACGCGACGCGAAGTGCACGACGAACATAATCGCCCACGACATAATCGCGGCGTAATCGTGATTAATTAAGATAACTCTCGAGAGAACTCACCGTCCCCTCTCTGCATCTCCCGCGAACTCTTTTCCCCCCTCGACGAATTCGCCCAGACGATAATTGCGATCTTTAAAACGCATTTTTTGATGCAACAGCTAATCGCCGGTTGCACAGCATTACTTGCACATCTCGCGCGCGCGAAGAGGATCGACGGAAGTCGGGCGTGAAAAAAGGAGCCGTACCCTCAATTACCGACCTCGCGCTCCTCTTGTCGACGGTGAACTTTATATTCGCGTACGCATATGTACGCTGCGTAAGTACAGTTATCGCGATTGAGAATTTAGTGTCCCGCTTGCATTGTCTCGCGGAGTGAATGCATATTTCACACGTGCGCTATCCATACAGCTGCCGCCGCCGCCGCCACCGCCACCACCGCCATCGTGTACCCGCTGCGGCTTGCTGATTATGCGAACCGTGGTATAGTCGGTTACCCTCTCGCATATACATCGTCGCAGCGCATGCGAGCGCGAGAGCACACCATGTAACATCATAATAACTCGCAGAAATCATCCGTACTCTTTGTGCGCGAACTTTCGAATGCAGGCAAAAGCGGAATAATGGCGCGCTCGCGCGACGCTGCTGTGGCATTCCAGGTAATGACCGGCAATTAATTTCGACCCTTACTTCACAAAGAATATATCGCATCCATCCGCGAGGCCGTGCGCTATTCGCGAAACGCGACACGCACATCTCGCGTGCTCGATTAATGGGTACTCTCGATGTAAAAAGAAAATGTGTATATATATGTGTATATAATGCATATATGCACGTGAGATGTATTAATATATATAACAATTCGTCATATATAATTCCATCTCTTATTTTCCAAACTATTGAAATAATAAATCATAACATTTCTTACATAAACACATATTTTCTCGAATTGTACACTGCAGATCTGTGCAAAACATACAAGTTGATTGCTACACGTTTGAGATAATGGACGATGACGATTAAGATACAAGGTATTTTGCAATTTACTTTGAAACTGTCGTGAACCGTTTACGATTGCGGCAAACGAGTTTCTAGTCTATCCTGTCAGACGCAATTAATCAGAAGCGCGGTAGATAAATTTCTCCCGAAAGCAGATCCGTCGATTTCTCGTCATCGATGATGAAGTCAGTTTGACGAACGTCTCTTCAGTAGAGAAGGTATTTCGTGATTTCACGTTCACCCGTTACGACGCGCGATCGTCGGATAAATGGACTTTTAACGAACCCCGCGAGCGCCGGATAATTCGATTTATTAAGCAAGTGTTGCCTCGTCCCGAACAAGCATCGCTAATATTGACGGAGGTGGATCTGCCTGTCGCTGCGAGACTGACACTGGCGGAAGAAACATTCCGAGGCGAGAGTTGCTCGCTCGATCGATTACAAAGCACTTTCGCGGAACATTGAATTGGATCCAATCTCTTCGGGTTCGACGAGAGAGAGGGAGGGGAAGCGAGAGAGAGAGAGAGAGAGAGAGAAAGCAAAGGAGAGAGGAAGGGAGGTAAAAAAAAAATACAAGTTGCACCGACCGACCGACCGGTGACTTTAATCAACTCTTTGCGAGCGCAACTGCTCGAGAGTTCGCGGGGCGTGTCGGGTACCATTCCGGCGCTCTCGTGTATGGTTACAAGTGCGGCTTGGGAGAGACTTCGTAATAATACCATGGGACCCCGTTGACACGCTTCGTTGCGCATTAAAGCCAGCTGACAATCCGCCGAAGTTTTCGACATTTTCAGACCACGCTGATACCGCCGTTGCGCTTGCCATTTCGAGGGACCACGATTATCCTTCGACTGCAACAACGGCGAGCCCCCGAGGACTCGGCTGCAATTTCACCGTCGCAACTACCGCTGTATCGCTTTTCTTGAAATTTTCTGTACGACCTCTGCCCTCGTATGTGCTAATTGTGCGGTCAGGTTGTGTGTTTCGTTTTATTAAATATTCTATTTCAACGGAATGTTGGTTGGTGGTTTCTGTATAATATAATGCAAATATATGCGACGGTCGCCAGGATTATGAAGGATCAGTCACGTAGCATGAATTGAGTTGATCCAATCAAACACTGACTCGGCAATTAAGGATTAACTCCGCATCTTGTGTACGTTGCTTCGATTAGATCTGCAAAGTTCTATTTTTCTTATTCTTTGCGTTTTGTATTTCAGGGTAATTTTTCTACAAATGTATATTTTAAAAATGCTTACGTGTCAGACAGTTTTTTTTTCATTATTTTATTTCAAATTGCATTGCGTTGCCCATTCGAGTGCAAGCTATCTCTCGTTAAAATCGGAAATTGGAATTTAAATAACGCGGAATTTATATTAAATAAAACATTTCCAAATCATGTCAAGGTAGCCGAAAAAACCACGGAGCATCTCCTCGGTCTCGTCACTTTAATTACATCCGGGGATCCTAGTAATAGGTGCAGAGTTAAGCCAAACTTGTACAACACTGTTGACTCTGGCACGATCAAAGCGCTTTCGTATGTAAATGAAATTGTTTTAAGTTTTCAATTACAGAGAGAGAGAGAGAGAGAGAGAGAGAGAGAGAGAGAGAGAGAGAGAGAGAGAGAGAGAGACAGAGGGAGATGCGCTGTTATTAAGAACTGCTGAGAATTCGCATCGATGACTACATTTCCTCGAGTACACGTGTGATTAATTATCGTATCAACAATAAAATTGCCAGGCAGATCCACGCGCTATTACGGCGTCGCAATGTAAATTTCTGTAAGCTGTAAAATGACCATAAGAGAGGGATGTACATGCGCGCAACCTCGTACACGCGAGCGTAGCCTTGCGGGAAGAACATCTGCTGCTGAGAGAAAATGAGCACAGCTGCAAACGATCGAAATTCTCGAGCACGACCATTCGCCCCGATTTCGTGTCACGCGCGCGACGGCAAACGCGCAAAACAATGAAAACTTGAAAACGGCGAAGTCTCTCCCGTATTCTCCTCGGCTCTCGGGTGCATCTGCGACCGTCGATAAGATTGCTTCCAGGATAACAATCATCCACTACGTCAGTCGCAAACGTATAATTTAAGCTTCCGCGGTTCCTTTTTTTCTTTTGTTATAAAACAAAGCAGCTCTCGAACTTCTCTACATTACGTTATTCATTCGGCAACTTGTTAGAGTGTAACCTCGGATAAAATTTTTCCAGCGTTTCTCTGCCAAAATATTTCATACGCAATTTCGAAATATTTTATGAATTGTGTTATTTGTTATTGTTAGCTTTATCAAATCATTTATTTAACGATATAAATAATCGTCATTTTTTTTTTTTTACATAACATATCTCAAAATATTTATTTTTGTTGTTCCTGAAAGAATGTTTTCACATACAATTTTTTCTGCTTCATGTTGCGTGATATGCGTTTTATTAAAACAAGTTTCACTAAAATTTTTTTCGAAAATACCAGTTTCCGAACATTCGTTACAAGGAATCTGATTATACTCCTCACTCAATTTCACGCGGCTGCGGATAGAAGCTTCGCAGCATGATCACGGCTCGCGGTCGTTCGAACAGCAAGGAGGAGAAGGCTAACACGAAGGGCGAGATCTATGTCCTTCCGCGCTATGGACGCGCGAACGTGCGATTTAACGCCCGGCTAAAGCAGGAATTAAGTTATACGCTGATCGTGATAAGTAGGAACTCCGACGAATGATTAATACCGCGTGCTCCGACGCTTGCGCGCTCGTTGGGATTTATCGGTACGCATCGTTGGAGATTCCATTGCCGTAATTCTCGTGCAGGTTTGCGCTCGCGTAAGGATCTCTCGGGATGTTCTGGAGAAAAGGGGACGAGCGGCGACGATGTCCCGCGTGACCCTGGGCGTGCTCCTGGCCTGCAAAAACCCGGTTTGTCCGGAGTCGCGCTCGGGAAATCGTTTTCTGAACGGGAGTTTATAAATGGAAATCAGGGGTGGATATTAACTAGCATGCAAATCGCCCGACGTAAAATGTCCGTCACCGACTCTTCTCTCTGTCCGACTATGTAAATAAAACTTTCGCGCGTTATCTGCGACGATCAAACTCGCTCGACGCGACGACGTCGCCGTTCCTTCCTCCTCGCCGTTCGTTCCGCGGGACTGCTCGCGCGGACCTTATTTGGTAGCCGCCGACCCTTTCTGCGAAAAAAAGAACGTCTGATACTTTTCCAAGACCATTGCGGAATCCGATTTCCATAATGAAATTTCGTATGGAAATGCTCTCGGGATTTGCGACCTGCGCGGAAAGCGCGACACTCGCGCGCGAGTGTGTGCGAGGAGACGGAGATTTTTCCCCTTTTTTTTCTTATTCTATCAAGCAATTGGTACGTATCGCGATCGTATCGAGCTCGCTTCTCTTCACCTGCCGATAAATCGGATATTGATGTTACGACAGAGACGACGCGATTATCTGCGGCGACGAAATCAGAATTTCGCAAAACGAAACAACGGCGGATGCCGAAACGTCGGTGAAGATGTCTTCTTTAATTTAGGGCATTACGAGAACGATCGCGCCGGTCGCTGCGTGTCGGTATATTTTATTGAGCTAGAACGTCGGTGGATGCAAATCGAATCGATCCGATGGCCGATACAGTCCTCAATCGAGTGGTTCCCGAACAGAGAAGAAATACTCGACACTACGCACGTCGGGTACTTTATATTCTGCGAAGCGACTACGCGAAGCAATTTTTCTATTCCGATGGCTGCTTAAGTTTCTTCAACGAAACTACACTCGGGGGTTGGTTCTCTCTTTCTCTCTCTCTTTCTCTCTCTCTCGCGGTAACATTTAACTCCGAAGTTTTATTACCGTACTTCCGTCTGAGCGCACTTGGTCTGAGATCCGCTGGATCCAGAAATCGCGAATGAAAACGATATCAAGAGACTCAAAACGCAGATTTCTGCGTCAATATGAGACGGCGAGTAACGTAAAATAAATATAAGTAAACCGTTTCCGATTTCTTATCATTTCCGTATTTCAGTTTTCTTGAACAAAACGGCCCCGCTCCCTCTCGCGCCAACTGTTATTTAAATTACGCAGAAACTGCAAGCCAAATTAGCTCCGAAAAAATATAGAAGAGCAAGAGTTAGAGCTTTATGTATACACAGGATGAATATTTTCTGCCGCGGTGACTCAATAAAACGCCACGTGCAGTGCAGAAAATTATATACCGCTTCATTTCTGCACGACTTTTTATGTAACTCAAGTTTCCGAAGACCGAAACATTGCAAAATAACAGTGACAAGCGAGATTCGTAAATAAATATAGAAAAACGTGAAAATTACGTATCCTTCTGCGCGTCATCCATCATGTATTGCGATTTGTTTGTTCACAAAGTCTTTTAGACGATGCTGCCTTTAAAGACGCGATTTCGCAACATCAGCCTCGGCCGACTCGCGAAGAACAACGCGCGAAGGTGCGCAAATATAAATCGACGCTATTACCATTTAATGAGCGATGTCGAGTCGCGCGCGGTTAGAAAGGTTTGACGGATATCCACGCAGCAAACTGCGGCGTAATTGTGTACAGAGAAAATAGTACCGGGAGCGCATTGAAATCGGCGCGCGATGCCGAGGCCGTAGGCAGCCGCTCGACGTTCGCGGGCACCGCGGGTCCCGCGACGTTTCCGCGGGAATCGAGTCGCCACGATCCGCGGAAAGAACTGGAACTCCGCGTGGAGTCCGCGGAGGGACGAGGGACATCCCTCATCGTTTCTCCTCGCCCCTCGCTCCTTCGTCCTTTGTGTCACGTACAGCAATTGAATAGAACGCCGAGACCGATCGAGCCGATCTTGCGGTCGGTAGCGTTCCATGCCGAACGGTTCGACAGAGGGAACACGCTTCTCCCTCCTTCTCGAACGGGGTATTCGTCCTGCTCGGAAGGCTCGCATGCTTGGCTCGGTCGTCCGGTTGCCGCGGCTGCGAGGGGGAGGGCGCGGTGCGCGGACGGTTAGCGCCCATCCACCTTCCCTCCAACGGTATAACAAGAAATGCCCGGGCTCTCTGTCTTACGTGCTCCGTGCGAGTTTTCGTCCCGCTCGAGCGTTGTCCTCGCCCGCCGCGAAAAGCCGAGTGACTCCCGGCATATTCGCCGAGATCCTTAGACTGTGTCCACACCGCCGGTGTGTCTAACGACTCGGATGATCGCAAAGTTCAAAATTAAATCACCAGAAGCAAACTCGAATTTCGAGATCAAATAACGATGCAACCATTGCAGTTGAATTATAAGTCTACTAGGACTGAATAGCTAAATTGAATAGATTCGAAGCATGGCCACTATTGCTACAGATTCGCGCAGGTTTTACATCCTAGTAGACACGAGTGAGATAAAAGTATATTCAGCTAATGGAATTTCAAAGAAACCAAGATTAATCAGAGAAGCGAAGGTATGTACGTTCACATTGCCTGGCGTTCGTCCCTGCTCAAGGTGGACCCAACATTAAGCCCGGTTTACGCCGGCGACGTAACGTCGCGGCTATAATTAAACGCGCCACTCGGAGCTAATGCGCCGCGACGTAACGACGACCTTTCCGAGATTTGCCGCTCGTTTCTGTCCGCTTCTTCTTTTTCTTTAATTAAATGCCAGTGACGACGACCAAAAGCGGACGCGCCGACGCGGCCACGCGATTGCATCTCGGAATCGGGGCCCCGTCGGAGATATGGCGCCTTAAATTTCACGTGGATTCGTGCCTCGGACGAGCACGAGTACGAGCACAAGGAGGAAGATGAATTACGAAGATAGCGGCGGCTTAGCCGAGAGAAACTTATCGTTGTAGATTGGCGGCGCTCTCGCTGTGTGTTGCTCTAATAATTAATATCGGCGTAACACGATCGATATCGTCCGGCTAGCAATAGTGATTGCTACCGCTGCGATGACTTGGCAGCGGTTGACGCCTCAAAAATGCGCGTTGCAAAATTATCGTTGAATATCTCCTTATCTCGGCGTCCGGCGCGCGCTAACGTTTGCGCGTACATTTTTTTGATTGAACGAGTACACGAAGCAATCACACATATAAAGCGTCCAGACAGCGAGATGGCACGATAAGGCACGATAATGCACGCATTTAGTCGATTAGCCGTGTGCACTGCATTAAATTTCTTTTCGAAAAAAATACACGCTCAGAGGCTCGAAATTTAATTTAATAATTTATAATGTCGTCAAAATAAACACTAACTTGAATATACTCTTCTACTTTGAGTACTCCGTTTCAATCTGTTTATCTTATTCGAAGAATAAGATGCTTATGGGCAACTCGGAGGAATGTGAAAATATCTCGATAGACAACGAAGCTACTCTGAAAGGTCTGGGGAAGATGTAATGTAATTCTCCGACTTGCCGCTCCGTCCTCGCAGCCGGCAAACTTACGGCCGACACAAATGAATGTCAATATCCGATAGAGAGAAATAATTCAACGAACCGTGTTCCCGATTTCCGCGCGCTCGCTGGCCGCTCCGTTCCCTTATCCCTTACTTTCCCGTCCAACTTTTCTCTCACTGGAAATCTGTCTCCAAGAGCTAATACCATCCGCCCGCCGGTACTGGAGGGAAAGAGAGTGCTTCGCCGAAGTGGAGCACGACTCCGACGGTGCATCGCCCTTCCGCTTAAGAACGGGGATGGAGACTCGGGGAGTTAACGTGAACGAGAAAAAGCGTCTTACCGAGTTTTCTTCGAGGGACAACAACGGCAAGGAGCCCGAGGAGCGATATCCCGGAAAGCGAAGGAATCATCGGGACGCGATGTCTCTGCGAGTTTCTCCAACGGGCAGGATCATGCAGAAAGGGTTGATGGACCGGCCATAAGCGATGGAAGCGACGGCACGAGAAGAAGAGAAGGAGAAGAAGGCGAGGAAGAAGGAGGAAAGGAGCGGGAGGATGTTGCAGCACGTTGGTGGGTGTACGAAGAGCGACGTGGAGAAGCGAGAGAGCGGACGCGTTTGCACGGGGGAAAGGAGAGAAAGAGGGAGAACGAGAGAGAGAGAGAGCGAGCCCAGCATGTATCCGGTATTTGAGCCGAAGGTGTTGCGTGCAAGTTAACAAGCTAACGAGACGCCGTGCGAGTGCGATTTTCTTTCCTATCAACCTCAATCTGCTTCTCACTCTCTTTCCTTACCCTTCGTACCCTTCGTACCTGTTCCCTCCGCCCCGCACGACTCCCTTTTCCCGCCGCTATCTGCCCCGCTCCCTTCGCCTCTTTGTCTCTACCATCGATGTGCTCGTCGAGTCTTATTCTTTCTTGATCTCTCACCGTTTCTCCGTGCCTTCGCTCCCTTTCCCTCTCTCTCGCTCTCTCCCTTTCAGCGACGTGTCCGTCGCGCGGCCTTTCCACAGCAAAAGGAAAAAAAAGAAGAAAAAAGAAAACCGCGGCGACGATGGCATCGTGTATCCCGTTTTACGGCACGTTGAACCTGTCAGTGCGAGTACACCAGATTAACCTGCACTCGTTAGTAGATCGCATTAATGCGCTCCTAACGTCCACCCGGTTTCTCTCGGCAAACGAAGATTGAATTATTCACGATCGCGCACGACCGGTTAGCCGACCCGCGCTCGCGCTAAGCTGCCCGATCGCGGAAAATCGGTATATTGCGTACCGCGCGGACATCCGCGAAAACATATACAAACTGGATGTAGAATGCAGTCGAAAGAAAGATGCGATATAAATATAAGATGCTTCGTAATTCTGAGTTACTTGTAAACGATTTAGGTCGCTCTTCGAGATAGATCATCCCAATCAAGAATCCGGCTCTCTCTTCAACCACCGACCGACCGACTCGACATCTTTAGACCGGATTCTTCGAAGACTATTATCTCGGTTTCTCAGCCCATAGCCGAATACGAAGCAAGAGGAGCCGCAGCATCTCCCTTTTCTCTCCGTCTCTCTCTTTTCTTTCTCTCGAAACTCATGCGATATGTATCGCGTATGAGTAATCGTCGAGTGGCGAGTGGCCGTATTATGAATGGTTTTCCGTTCGCTCGCCGATGTAGCTATACATCAGACCGTTAATTACGCAAATGAAATGTGTATTATACCGAGTGTCAACAATTCACGCGTACGCATACCGCGTCCGGCCTATCCTTCTCCCAAGCCGGGAATTAAGCTCTTCCTTGCGGATCACCGCGCGGAATGTTCCCCGCGGTCCCCGATGAGGGCCTGGCGCGCAGTGCTTCGCAATGCATCCGCGCACGGGAACGGTAAACGGGCAAATAATTAATTTGCTTCATATGCACCGGACGATTACCCCCGCTGTGTAAAACCGCTCGCAGCGTATAAAAGCGCATTTCACGGTGCGGTTATGGCGAATAATACCCCGTAACTAGCTGCCGCGCCGTGCGCCGTTTCCACGGCGGGGCACAGGTGAGACGAGGGGGATCGCGTTACCGGCGGACCCGTTACGGCTGTAATGACACGCGAGTAACGCGATGCAATTTTTCGTCTGTAATTAAGACGCGGGCCGATATGCAAACCGCCTCCGAAAAGATATTTCTTACAATGCAATTGGTATAAATTGTCAAAGAGAGACAGAGAGGGAGTGCGATTTTTCACATGGACGGAATGGATGAAACGGACGACGTGTCTTACGGTTCACGATTTTTCCCGTGAGACCAGGAAGTTTTCCGCTTCTGGGAAATTAGGAGAACCGACGATCATTACGCGGCGCGTAATCCCGCAATGCGTTTCCTCTCGCTCTCGGCGAACGATATAACACAATTTGCTTGCCATTTTGCCTCATCATCAAACACGATACCAGCTACGTACGGTTTATCGGCGACGAGATTGCAACGGGTAGTGAGCACCACTGCGCCGCGAAAGTCGGGGAGGATACGGGCGGCCCGACGCGATGGTGGGAATACACGTGCACGACCGTGCTGCACGAAAATTCATATCCACCGTGGCAGGCAGGCAGGCAGGCGAGCAGGCGAGCAGGCAGGCAGGCAGGCAGGCGAGCAGGCAGGCAGGCAGGCAGGCAGGCAAGCAAGCAAGCAAGCAAGCAGGCAGACAGGCAGGCAACATATAAAGGCGAGGCACGACCGTCGAAATATATTTGCGCATACATTTTTTCCTCGGGCGCGCGGTTATACAATATCCGGGAAGAGATACCCGCCACCGAATAAAAAGGGATCGTTGCGACCTGAAATAAAACGTACATACGGCTTTCAAATACATTATCGGACGAATTCTTGTTTACGGCAGTCCGAAAGGGCCGGGACGCGGCGTAGATATCATTTGCTTACCGGGGGACACCTTCGTCGAGATAAACGCGCGTCGGGTGCCCGGCATGGCACGGAGGGGTCTGCACGAGCGTCTCTCCACCGTGGCTCGCGGGTACGCCTCGCGCCGTGAATAACAAATACGATGTTATTACGAGCGACAAATAAACGCGTTTGCCAGATCCCCCCTCTCCCTCCCTCCCTCGCCGTCCGATACTCCGTCTTCAGATTGGGAATATTTACGCGCGATAAGCCGCGCGTTTAATAAAGATATCGCATAATTCGCGCTCGAATCGATAGAGCATGTCTCGCGACGTACATAGGTTTTGCAGGATCGAGCAGGCATCAATCGCTCGTCGCGATCGCTCGTAATATCGGTAGTCTCGCTAGGAGGAGAATGGGGATAGCGGGGGGAGGAAGGGGAACAACACGTACCTGATACCGAGAACGAGTAATCGTCATAAGTTGCGTCGTTGCGCGGATAGAGGCGGTCGTTCGTCCACTTATACGATCAGTCTTGAGTTCGCCCTATACGAGTGGCGAGGCAATAATTAATACGTCGAAAGATACCGCTACGGTCGACACGGCCAGGTCATTTGTAATTCAACGGACGTTAATGCCCCAATGATAGACGGACGTGTGCGTGGCGAGTTGACTATCCGCGAGTCATAATTGTGAGTTACTGTTAATCCTTTAACCTTTCTCTACTTTCCCTCCGTTAGGGACGGCCTGTCCCCGCACACGAAGATTCATGGACCGTGGCTGTCAACGCGTTTAGTCGGTCCCATTGTCGGCCGTTTAACGAGAACGCTCGACGGAAATCGCGCGGCAGCCTGTCTACCTGTGTGGCTAAACGAGCCGAAGGTCCAGTCGGAGATAATCTGATGAGTATGCGGATATATTTGTATAACTCCAAGCGATCCATAATCCGATGAGAAATCATAATTCAGCAGTCCTTTATGCCGATATCTCTGAATTAAGAAATTGTGAAATTCATCGTGGATATATCCAAACAACTACTGCGCATCCCGAAAGATTTTTTTTTTTTCTTCCAGGTTTTTACACTTCATTTTTTACATAAAATTTTATATAAAGAATTAAAAATTAAAAGACAGAAAATTATTATTATTAAAGTTCACATAATGTATAGTTTTATTATTAAAAATACCATTAAAATATTAAATTATGTTACTATTATTATATATTAAATATTATTATTCATTAATCTTTAATCGTAAATTATTTTAAAGTTATAAAAAGTGTATTTGATTCAAATATTATCTTCGGATAAAAATATATCCCAAAAGAAACCCTGGGACAATTTGTACGACCACATAGCTCGTCGCTTTGTCAAGGTGCGAAAATAATTAGCATTAGTCATAAGGGAAAAAAGCAGTAAAGTGCAGCAGATTGAACGGCTCAAACCGAAAGAACTGTCACGGTAAGTGCACAAACGAGCCGCCCGATTACAATCGAGAGATCTGGAGTAAGATAAATGAGATTTCAAAATGCGCTGATGATTTACCGGGGCGAGTAACATCCGCGTATCTTGCGCGGCAAGGCTAAAACGCGTGAGATTCCAGGAAACCCCGGCAGGATGTTAACTCGCGCGAGGTCGCGGGTGAAGGACACCGCCGATGTAAGTAGGTACTGAACGATGCTCTTAGCGTTTCCTTTCACTGACAACGCTATGGTTATCATTTCTTTCGCAAATTATAGCGGGCAGCGCGAGCCGCGGACGGGATGAGAGACCGAAGTACAAATCTTCGCATAGCGAGCTGTTAGCGCGTTTAAGCGAGTCACCGCCTCCCGCCCCCCACGGTCATTCGTACCTCCAGGTGGAAGTCGCCCTCCTTCCGCGCGCGAGCGCGGATGCGCAATGTGAAAAATCGCGCGGCTATATTGTGCCATAATTGCCCCCGTAATCAAGATACGCGCGCACGCTGAAAATCGCCGAGCGTGGACGGAACTCGCGCGACGCGACGGAGGGAGCGACCACCGGTCCCACGCATCGTGCGCTCGTCACCGGCCGACCGTCCCGGCATCCTGCGCTAAATGCGAGGAGCGTCGCGTGTATGATCGGCGTTAAATGCGAGAGGCGTCGCAGCGCCTCGCGAGGCACGACCCAGTGACACCAGGGAGACCGCCCCTCTGTCCGATCCGCTGCCCTTTCCACGGTCAAGCTGTGGGGTTATTTTACTTTTTTTTTCACTCAAGCAAAATTCACATGTTCTCGCTTTTTGCGCAGGCGAGTAAAATAGCGAGAAGGGAAAAGAAGGGAGATGTGTCAAACGTAACTGGAAATAATTATATTCCGAGAAGGAGGGCTGAGCTACCTGTAATCACGGCCTCTAACACAACGACGCCGAGCGGCGAAGAAAAATCGTGTGAAAGTTTCTCGAGCGAGGAACGAGGCGAAGAAAGCCGATCCGAAAGACATCGGCGACCTTTCGAAACGGTCGAACGCAAATCGCGCATTCCGCTGATAATCGCCGCTATTATCTGATGAGTCTCACGGTGATTTACGTACGCGAATCTCTCGTTTCGGGATTGGTACGTAATGAAGCGTGCCTTTCTACGCGAGTCCCCGACTTCCAAGTTGAGCGTCGCTCGCGAGGAAAATGTCAGACCCATAACGATCGCGATGCAACGCGGCTTGTCAGCGACAACGTAAGAACCGCTGAATGCGCATCTGCATGCGACGGTAGAATCGCGGGAGAAAAGTGCCGCGAGTAAAAAAGGATCACTCGCGATTTTATATCGAAGGTGACTCATATATTTTTATGATCTTTTAAGGCTCGCTATGGACCCGCTTCTGACGGGTAACGTGCGACGTAGAATAGAGAGTGCCTATAAGCCACCGCCCGTTTGAGACTGCAGCCTGTAAAACCGAAGCCGGGGAATAAATTTGCGGAGTGTTGTTCTTTTCTAAAATCCGCCTTATAAATCGGTTTCCACACAAGTGCGGCGACCGACAGTAAAATGTGAGAAGTTCAGCCGGTTTGCTCTATCCGTCTGGATCCGCATTCCTATCAGCATTTAGATTTGCGTTTAACGCTAACGTGTGACCGCGCGGTTTCGAGTCTCCTTCGCCGGAGACCCGAGAACCACCAATGCCAGTTGCAGTCGTATTGGACGTGTCGAGCGGACGCATCGGATGAATGCGCTTCAATGCGCTTTAAACGCTCTAAAGTTTCCACAGCGAGGTCTGGTTCGCCGTCGTCCGTGTTCTACATGTCGAAGTGCGCGCCTCGCATGCACCTCGTCTCGGTCCTGTCCGAGACAGAAAAGGGGGAGGAGGTCCTCCCCTCTCGCCCCCCCATAACTTATCGGCCACGTCGACGGGGAGTTTGCTATGCACGCTTTCTTGAGATAACCTTTCAGGCCGACAATTATTGGTAATATCGATACCGCACGCCCGTCGGCCCGAGGAGCTCACCTTCTCCGTGCCTCGAACTCACGATCCGCGCTCGAGAGAGGCTCAAGAGTTCTCCTTGTAAATTACCCTCGCCCTCCTACTCTCCGCCGTCGTCCCAAGTCTCATCCCTCCCACGATCGCTGCCTCATCCGCCGCTCTCTATCGTTTCCCCCCTTGATCCCCGCTTGGCCGCGACGATCCGTTGTTTACAATGGCCGGGCGAACCTAATGAATTTCCTCTATGCAAATAAAAAGCGCGCGACAATGATAATTATGATTTACGGTGCGCCGTGCGATCCGTGGGCCGCGCGAATGTCGTCGCGAGAGCGCGAAGTCAGACAGACTTCGGGTGACGTGTCTTATACATCGAGCCGAGGCTTGCAGCACCTTTTCGAACGTTTTCTTCGTTCAAGCATTTTCAAGCTACTTTTCAAGTCCTGCAAACATCTTCTCCTGTCCACAAATTAATTCCCATTATAAAAATTACAGTCGTTCCTATTAAATTAATTGTTGCGTGCTATTTTAATTAGAGAAATGCTGCATCGAGTCTAATTCGTCCGCGTTGAATACATTTAATCATTGATCATGCTCGACCAGAATTGGGGCGGCAAGCCGAAGACGGAAAAACAGATCGGATAACACAGGGATTATTGTCCGTGTACATTTTCGGTCATTGCAGTGTAAATTTGACAGCGACTGATTAATTATCGTGACGCTTTGGTTAGTCAACGTCGACAAACAACTCGCGATTAAATTGATACGCGTTTCGCTGATGATCATCAATTTTCGCTCCGTTCGTCCAAATGTATTTAAATTTCCGCAGAGGCATCATAGGGACGTTAAAATTCAAGGGATGCCTAAAATATAGTTCGCGATAAGTGCCTAATTAAAGCAACTTTCCTGCAAGGCAGTATCTACAGGATAAAGAGCTACGAGGAAACGGACATCCACTTGAGATAAATGCCGATATTTAACGAAATGTGTAACACGATCCCGTACAGTCGTCGGACCGGAAAATTATTATCATAATGACCGATAGATCTACCCTGTCGGTCGAACAGCAATAAGGAAATGCGGATTGGAATGTCTCGATTGAACCTTTCTTGCACGCCTTCCGTCTCTGTTCACCGATTACTCCGCGCAAATAGAAGAACGATATCGAAATATTCAGTCCGGTGCATATTTATTTGTTTGTTTCCGCGCTGACATTGATATCCACGTGCATTAGAAATAGAACCAATATTTTTTTAATGATATATCATCTTGAAGTATATTCCTATCTGCACGACACTTTTCCTCCCTTGAATTAGTCGCTTTGTGCGACAAAAGCATAAATTGATCCAATTCATCTTATGTATATTTCTACCATAACATAAATTAAGCTTGATTTCTAACCATTAGATCTTCTAAGCATTAAAAAAAGATAAAAAGTTGAATGGACATTAGAAAATCTCTCAAAACTCCTCGGTACAAGTGACTTTTAACTGATGCGCAACAATCACTGTATTAATTTTATTTAAAAGTAATATACGTCTGTAGTGTTAACAATAGTGATTATTTAACACTTTGCGAACAGAAGATGCTCTTGTAGGATTGATTTTGCCCAGAAAAAACTGAAAAGACTGAAGAACTATTTAAAAGAATATCGTATTTTTTTTTAAAATTGTACTGCCAATAAAAGCATCTGTTTAAAAAGATATTTTAAAAAATTGTACATTATCTTAATATAATCATTATAATTCATTTTTTCTTATCTTGTTTTATTGCTTCTTCTATCATAATAAGTCATAATAATTGCAAGTATTGTAAAGAATATCATCACCTATTAAATTTGATCCTTTTTTAGAACACATTTATCCAAAAATCACGTATACAAGATCGTCTTGTAATTAGATTGATAATAGTTATTTTTTTTAATGTTTCCCTTAAGTTTCAAAAATATATGCATGAGATGCGGTCATGACATGCGAGTGTATTATGTTGCTCGTTGGAAGAATTGAGAAGATTGATACAGGAAGAATTTCCATTTTTATCATACATCTTGTTAAGATATTAACATATTTCCGTGAACGACATTACTTGATGAGTAACGAGTATACTAACCAAAGTATGAGACATTTGCGCCGAACTCATCACTATCCCAAGGACGCATACTCATCGTACTCAACTTGACGAAGCGCCAATTATCCTGCACGCAATGCGTGCAGCTGAGAGCACCATTTCCCTAGTCGCAAAAACAGAACGGGTTGGATGAGAAGATCCTATAGATTAAAATTTCGCGAGATGGTACTCGTGTGTGCAATCCGCGCGTACAACCGGTTCGCGTCGCGGCAACAAAACGCACGGATATTCGACCAGCAATTACATCCTTGGCGTTTTTATGAATCGATTATCCGCGGAAAACTGTGCATTAACGTCAACGCACCAACAGCGCGCTTTTAACTTCACGCGAACGCTATAAGCAGGTGCGGACAATAAACGGGACAAAGTGCTATAAGAAATAGGATGAAAAACAAGCCGTCGATGTGCCATGGTTTATCATTTATCTAACAGAAGCAGAATCGCATCCCTTAGAATTCCGATCGTAGGGACTGATAAATATATATGGGCGTAACTATTACAAGTACTAGTCCGTTTTATGACCGCAGCGTTAACGACAGATCAACCGTTGCTTCTACGTTCATTAGACGACATAACATTCCCTATTTCTTGAAACATGGATAATTAGATAATTAGAATTTACAATATTTTCCAATACCTATACATGTATATATACATTCATTAAAAATATATTCGAGTATATTTTATATATATAATATATATAATATAATAATATAATATATATAATGTAAATAAAATATATATTTTATATACAATATTTTATTTATATTATTATATATATGTATATATGTATATATTCTCTACTTTCAATATAAATAATAAATTACTTTGTAATATTTCACTGACAAAGAGAAAGAGAGCCGGTTAACCTTCGATATTTGATTTATATTTTACTGTATAACATCTGTGAATAATATAATATGCACACATAATACCAATATAAAGGATGTCCGTAATTTAACTACATGCACACAAAGTCATTCTGAGGCAATAGTCGACCTCAATTTGAATCTTTCATCTCGAAATGAACCGGACAGATTATGTTTCATGCAACGCGACAATTGCTCGTTGCTCCCAGCGATGAAGGCAAGAAGCACGGCAATTGAAGTCGCCAATGAAGTTTAATGAGTTAATGTCATCCCAAATCGCTAATCGATCGCCGACCGTGAGACAAACCGGCGAAACGGCCGCAATCGTTATAATTTAAATGAACGATCGTACACACAGTACGACGGAGCACAGTAACACACACAAACACGCACACACCGCGGAGATGGCTGTTGTGCGCGAGCGCGCTTCTCAGGAAAAAAATTCCTCGGAAAACGAATACACATCGGCACGCACGACCACACGTACATTCGTGCACGCAGGCAGACGCGCACGCACGCACGTATGCACGCATGCACGCACGCATGCACGCGCAAGGCTACGGGCGGCGGAACCTTCAATTATCGTAGGCTTCGCGAGTGCCGCTATTTTTCTCGCGGCCCTCGGCGTGCTCACACGCACGCATGCACGAGGTTGCGAGAGGGCTGTTATCGAGAGGGACAGAAGAGAAGTCCCTTCACGGTCGTTCTCGCGCGACGACGATACGCACGACGAAAAATATCCACGCCGCGCGGCGCGGTCGTCCTCGCTTGATCCGCGACCGCCGCCGAGTACGCGCATAGGGAATGCTTATGAATTATCTATTATGTGCTACATCATGCTCACGGCGTGTGTGTTCTCCGCCTGTGCACCTACGCTTCGCGGTGCGTACGCCCCGCGAGTGAAAATGTCGCCGCGAAAACACGGCACGCTGCGTACCTGTGCGGTCGCAAAGTTGCAAACTAAATGTCGCGGGGAGATTGTGAATTCTCGAAATCATAACTGCGCACATTGCGAAAGACGAAGGTCTCTGAAAGTTGTCGGCCGGCTTGTCTAAGCAAACGATTTAGCTTTATCGCACGTTCAACGCTTACTGTTTCAGATAGTTTGAAATGATAAACGCTAAAATGATAAAACTTGTTAATAGAAGCATGAAAAAAGAACGTGCGAATAACGTGCGAGATGTGATTGTGAAATATTATCAATTAAGGAAGAAGGAAAAATTGGAATTTTAACATGGCATGTTAGATTGATTTTACGTGCGAATATGGGGCAAATATCAAATTACACAAAAATATGTAGTAGAAATAATAACTGGAATCTGCGCGAATAATCAGACAGAAAACAAATTTAGTATGAAGAGCATTTACAAATTCAAGTGTGCATTTAACATCGCGTACATTTCGAAACGATACACTGATTAAAATCGTTTGATTCAACAGTTTCTAGGACCCTTTCACAGCAGAGGCTTTTAAAACAATCGAAACAACGTAAAAGCGCTAGATATATTTCAGTTTGGTATGGCTGAAATGTTTCACCGGGTTAGATTAATTTTCTCTGTAACGTTTCACGGCAGGCAATATACGAATCGGCTATTAGATGATGTTACAATTCGCTTTTTATTTTCTCGCGGTAAGTCGGTTAAATGATTTCACGTTTAGATTAGCGAGACCTTGCATTCAGCTGGATGCTATTGCATTGAAGTAGCTCGTCAAGCTGTGTACACTGCGCATCACGAGTAGAAGAACCAGTAGTTTGATGTAAAAAGTTACTCGAACATAATGCGACTAACCTGCTCCATGTGGCACTTGTACATGGACAGGATATGGGTTTTCAATAGTCTCTTTCTCTCTTTACCATACGATATTTTTTTGTAAGTAAGATACAGTACTTTTATTCCGGTAATAAGCACTTGCGTTTAACCTTACGTCCCTACTTCGCCGTTTGCAGAACAACGCCGAAACCTCAAAACCACATTTATATTTCTGCTCATTTAAATAATAAAATAAAAAAGCTAAATATATAATATCAAATATCGAATTAAATATTTGTATGTTATTTAAAATATTCTAAGTTTTTTTTATTACACAAATATATCTATTTTATTACGAGAAGAAATGATTAAAAACAAAAATAAAGTCAATGTGAGAAGACGCAGAACAATAATAT
>VBVR01000328.1:45553-56421 GCA_011638315.1 Tetramorium parvispinum | reverse complement strand
GTATTCACTTCTCTAGTAGCACATGTTGGTTTTTTTAATACATTTCTTAAACATATACATACATACAGAAAACGTATATGAATCATACGCTACCTGGGGGTTATCTTTATTCTCATTTTATTTTTCAGATTTGCCAGTATTGCCGGAAAGCCTCGAATAATTCTCGCGCCTCGGACGTGCAAAACAATCAGCGGGACAACGCCGTATCAGGCACGTATCAGATACAATTTCATTCGCGGATGAAGAGAGAAACGACGCCGAGAGAAAAAGAGAGAGAGAAAACATTCCGCCGAAAAGTTTTCCGTAGAAATTCCTAGAATATTCCCGGGACGATATCCGCTCGCGATGGTCGATCGGCACCTTAAGTGAAATATCATCGGCAATCATTCACGCGAGATTCTTATCGCGCGGCCAACGTGATCCCTGACCCCGCCGAACTCGGGAGCAGTTTTATATGCGGGCCCCCGCGGCGCGTGAATAAGCCGGCGTGGGTGCCCGGCTGTGCCTGTGCGGTGGAGAAGTGTCGTTCGTTCGGGATCCTGCGAGGCAGGCTCGCGGCGGCTGGAATGTAAAACGCGACTTCTCTCTCTTCTCTTTTTCTCCCTCGAGCATCGATGCGGATCCCGAGGATCCGCGCTCGGTGTCGCGGAAAAGTATTCGCGAACGTTCCGCACGCAGGGGACGCAGGGGGCGATAAATAAGAGCCTCGGCATTTTCGCGCGGTTTGTCCTCGCGCGAGCGATATAGCGAGACACGACTTTCGATATATTCGAGTACCTATCTTATCTGCCGGCCCCGTCAACCAATGGCATCGCCGGAATGCGCGCCACGATCGTTGGACAATAAAAAAAAAAAGTAAGAATGAGGAATACGCGCGAGCTGCGATAATCTGAAGTATATCGGGGGAGACCTCCCGTGTGTTAACATTGTCCCCGGCCGCGTTGCTATTTCTCCACAATAGCGACTGACTGAATCGGATCCGGCATGATGAGGGAAACATGGAGAAAAACCGCGATTGTTCGTAATTTCGATGTTTACGCGCTTTAAGCCACCCTGTCGCTCGTGAATAGAAGTCGAATAGAAGGCGGGTCGCTCGCGCGCGCGTCTCGGTTTCGAAAGATGTTAATTAGGCTTTTACGGTACACGGCCAATTCCAATCTACATTGTGTGTACGAGGTGAATTCTCTCGCGGTAAGGAAATCGCGCAATACTTTTAGGCCCCCCCGGTACACGCGTTGCGAAAAAGTGAAATGTGTTGTACCATTGCGTTTCCATTGTTGTGTCACGGGGAGGCGTAAAACGGGGCAAGGTTGCATTCGCGATTGTTCGGGAAAAGTCCCACATGTAAGTTCAAGTCACTCCCGAATCCTTCGTACTTATACTCCCCTGCATTTTACAATATTCTGTCTATTATGTGTATTATCACTGTGTGCCAGAATCGATCAAGTTTTGTCGATTAACATATTAATTTCTATATATTAATTCAATTATGTCTATTTCTACCAATGCAAATTACTTTTAATCTCGGTTTAACTTACTCTTTATCTTTTTAGTCCTAAGAATTAGAAAAAGATAAAAAAATAAATTAAACCGAGATTAAAGTTAATCTGCATTGGTAAAAATGGACATTAGATAAGTATTAATATAAAATATATTTATGATAGATGAAATAACGTCGAATAACATAATGGAGTCTAGAATGTTAATTTAGAACTTTCGACGCGACATTAAATCGGTAACGTCAACTTTCTACGACAATCACAAAACATTCTGAAATACGCAAGAACGTCTCAGCAGCGTAAATGAAGACGTTGTGGTGGTAAACAAGCCGGCGATGACGAGAGAGTGAGAAAGAAAAAAGAGAGAGAGGTGAGAGGGGACAGTATGGGTGCGCATTTCTCATTGTGAAAATCTCCGGGATCCCTAACCTCCGGTGGCTGCACGCTTTAATTACGTTTGTCATTTCGTCGGTCGGTGTCTCATTATAAAGAAAGTTCGAAGCATAACTCAGCACTTGTTGCGAACTTAGGTGGCCTCTTTCTAGTAACGGCACTAACCAGCCCAACCAAACGACCATAGCAGCAACCAAGCAAGCAAGCAAGCAAACAACCAACCAACCAACCAACGAACCAACCAACCAACCGACCGACCGACCGACCAGCCAGTCATGAGCCCCCTTTTACCTTACGTATAGCCCTCCGCGTGCCTCTCTTCGCATCGCCGCTCTAGATCTTCGGATAAGAGCGAACACCATTTTAGCGGTTCCTTACACACCAGACATCCGCTCCCTTCCTATATATATACGGCGGCACTCTCGGAGAGCATCGCTGTATTTTTTCCACGCGAATATATAAAGCCACTCGCGGGAGAGAAGGGCGCAAAGGAAGGGGATGATAGACCAGAGGGGCGGGAACGGGAAAACAAAGGAACCGAGAATTCGGAAAACAGAGAAGAATTTAAAAAAAGGACAGGACTCACTTATCGGCCGAAACCTCTAATCCCACGTCGTGTAATCGGATGTCGAGATTCGTACGCGTGAGAGCGAAGGAAGCGGAAAACGGGATGGTACCGTTTTCCGCGCGCGATAAGGGTTCCGTCGTTCTCCGTTCCCCGTACCTGCAACAAGAGCGGCATTACGCCAGCACGTTTGTTTGTCGTTCCGCTGGACCAGCGCTACCGTTTTCGATTAATCTCCTCTTATCTCAGCGACTGCATCTCGGCAGCTTGTAGAAATGCTGTTAAATACCGTAGCTTTGGGGGAAGAATTTTGGCGGTAAAGAATCACAGGGTGGATGTTATCGATAACGCTCGATCAGATTATATCGATTTCCGATTAAACCGATTGCCGCAAGCATCTTGAAATTGATTAACTGTTACTTCTGACAATTGAGATAAAAACGTCACTCTGCAGAGTTTTTCTCGGAATTTCAGAAGCGGATGTTGCTTATCTACGAGGACTTACGCTGTTATCCTGTAACGTTACTTCGTCCGCGAGATAGCTAATCGCGCATGCTTCATATTCAGGTTAATTTCGCATTTAATTGCAGATTTATCTGTTTACGAGACCTATCCGTTGTACAGTTAGAGGAGCGATAATCAATCTCACCGCGAACGGTGAGAAGATCCACTTCAGCAGTGAGATCCATCATTTCATAAAATTGCCTGCGCCTGTAAAGTGGAGAAATCATATTTATAATTATGGCGGCGTAAGAAATAACTGACACGCCGTAAAGCTGGCAACTATAATTATAGCGCAGGAAATTGTGTGTGCATTTATTATGAGCATAATATACTCAAATATGATAAGTAAACAATAATTACACCACCGGGCTCGGATAATCCTTCCGTCGAAATCGACAAGTTCGAACAGTAATCGAGATTTTTCATACATAGATATCGCACAGGTTGCAAAATATCAATACACTCGCAATAGGGCCCTGGTATCGAAGCGGACGTCAATTTCGGGTCACGATGGCGCGGCGGCTTTTTGTCGCGGCGTTTTCCCGGGTGACTCGCGTGCATGTAACTCGATTGCGATTTGCGTATAAATCCCGTCGGCTCGGCATTCGATCGCACATAAAATCTAGCTTTGCATGCTGATAAGGGGGCCCTCGCGCGCACCTGTGTGTGCGTCACACCGGGGCCGCCCGGGCGTATACATACGCGCACGCATAAAGAGGCCCCAGCCGCGCTATATTACACCTCTCTCTCTCCCACCCCTCGTTTCCGACCTCTCCCCCCATCTCCCTCTCGCACTCTCTTTTCTTTCTCTCTCTCTCTCTCTCCCTCCTTCTTTCTCTCCTCTAAGCGTGTACGCGCGCACGCAGATCCCGCGTGTCGATGTGGGTACGGTTATTAGCCCAGAAAGCAAGGCCCCTGCTTCCGGTGTAGGCACTTCAGTTCGAGAGTTTCTTAACCCCTTCTTACACGACTCTTGCTCGGCCTGGCCTGGCCTAAGACTCTGCCCCGGCTTGGCCTGTTGTCGGTTGCGGGTGGTAGGTAGGTAGGTAGGTACCGTAGAGGTACGGCAGAGAGCTAGATTATACAGGGTGTACGTACGCGACGTACGCGACAAGTTTCACGAATCTTTCGCGCGGTTTGTGAAGAGCACGATTCTTTCTCGACAAAAATCCATTTTATAATTCTCGAATTACGGATGGTCGAACTGATCAAACGTTTCCCTTCGAGAATCCCTTCGAAACCCTTCGAGAATCAAGTTTCGAAGAGACAACAGATTTATTTTAATCTGTTGTCTCTCCGAAGTGGCGATGCCACTTGCATAGAGACGCTCAATACTGGAAAATTAAGAGATCGCGATAATCACGTGGCATTCAAGCTTCGCGGAAAAATGCCAATCTTAAGAGTCGTAGAAGCCGCAAATGAAATACATCGAGTGTGCAAACATTTCACATAGACACACGGGTGTGTACTCTGTATAAGTGTACCGGAGTAGATTATCAATGGCGAAGTCATTTTTCCCGCGACGAGTTGGACCAGACCTGTCTCACCAGGAGCGCTCGTAGATTTCGAGAGACACCGAACGATGCGCACGATTCTGTGCACGCGATCTCAGTTATCTTATAGTAGCGAGCATTACATTAATTTATGGACTTTATAATAAAAAAAATTTTAGATAAACTTATACGATGCATTTAGTAATGCAATTGTTTGAAATATTTAGTTATTATTACCAAATGTAATAATAATAACAAAACATTTAATAATAAACATTTCATTTTTACAAAAGTAAATTGAAATTATTTCACCAAGGTTCTTGGTAACTTTTAGACTGGATTAAGACTGGATTATTATAGTCAATTATAACCAATCTTTTTTTTTAATGTCAAGAAGGCTTTCCAAGACAATCGAAAGCGAGATGTCAGGCAAAGTAAAAAATAGCGAGCAATAATTATAATTGTCGAGCGGCAACGTAGATTCGTGTATTCGAGATCTTTAAGTGATAATTAATCGATCGAGTAACACAAAAGCAGAATTGGATCACGAAAAAAAATTCTGGTTAAAAATAGACGAATAAGAAAAATCTTGTAGGATTGATCAAATATTCTGGTTATTATAAGTTATAAAGTATTGAGTTTTTGTATAATAACCAGAATATTTGATCAATTCTTCAAGATTTTCTGATTCGTTCGTTTTTAACCAGAATTTTTTTCAGTGGTAGGAATGAATTTCTGGTTAAAATGGATTTTGTGCGGTACCCTCGAGGACAACGCAATTCGCGAGCAGTCGGTAGGCGTTCGCGGTCTTTCGAAAGTGATGACCCCACGAGCAGTAAAGGTGCGTGCATGCTGCTTCCTCCACGGAAAGCATTTTATACGTATGGAACAACACTAATGCGATGGAGATTAGCTTACTTGGGTTCCCATGAACTATTTTTGAGCTTAATCGTTGCGCTGATCTGCTGTTATACGCCGTACATACACACGCGGCTGCGTTGTAACAGATAATTACTCCTTATGGCGGAGGATAGACGTTCCTGGATCGCTAATGAGGCCCCCCCTGGAATATTATCAATGCGTACGGTAGCGTGCTCGTAACCGTCGTTTTTCTCCCCGTCGATGAATATTCTGTTCTTTCCGTCATCGAGAAAGAAATCATGAATTTTTTTTAAACCAAAGTATTACTTTTCCGTTTATTTTTTTGAATTTCAAGTCGTGATACCTTTAAAAAATAAAATCTTATTGCCTAATATACTCTTGTTGAATATCCATCATTCAATTGTCATTTGATTATCACTTAGTTTTAGATTATTTGGAAAAATTTGACGACTGAAATATTCATGATTCCTTAAAGAATTGTTCGCTTCCGTTCGAGCTGTTCGTCACTCGTGAACGCGTATCGCGAATCGTCTGGGTCACAGGTGAGAGATTAAAGAATCGTTCTCGACCTTTTCTCATTCTTTATTTCTCTCTCCAGTTGAGAGCTCACGTGGAAACGGGCTCGTATTTGCACGCAACCGTAATGGTCGTCATCGATTAAGATGCGTTGATGTAACTCGCGATTCTCGATCCGATATCGGATCAAGCGGCTCAAATTACCGCTCTCGAGCGTATCATGTAAAAATCTTAACGCGGATGGACAAAATAATTTATTTGCAATAGAATTAAGGAAGTCGCACGTATGTACATACACGTGACTTTGGTGCGGGTATTTCTTTTTTTTCATCGCGTGGCTCAAATAATGGGCTCGCTAAAATCGTATGGCAAAAAAAAACTGTTGCAACGTCGGAAGTGGCAATGCCCGGCAACCGTACGGTTCTCAAAGGGTTAATTGGGCATAGTAACTCTTCAGGTGACCAAGCTCCATGGGAGTGTGACGGAAAGAACCCGGTTTCGTGCGCGGAATTAAGCACAGTACCCACGTCTCCACTCTATAACGCCTTATAGACGAGCGTTTCTTCTCATTCACCTTGCGACAACGAAGTATGGAATGACCTTGCGCATCGATGTTCGTTACACCTTGCCGGCAACAAATCTATCACCGCGTAGTAGGCGCGTCCGCGCCTCTGTGCGTATTATTCACGCGTTATTGTAGTTGTATTCTCACTGCTTTTCGCTACAATTATTAAAAGTAGGATTTTATTAATTTTTCGATAGGTATCTCTAGACAAAGTGATTAATTGGGAAACGTTACGCTCGTTTATATCTATTTATGCGTTTTCTGCGGAAACTTTAGAGAATTTAGCTGCATTAACTCTTTGTCGCAGTGACTTATTTGTATAAGAATGTACTGTGCGTGTGTCCTCATATATACGGTCGTTTAAAACCGATGGCACCGATTGTACTCGGAACTCGAGCCTTCATTATACGCCGTCTCCAATCACGTGTGACAAATTATTCCCGCGTCACTTCCTTTAGTGCGCCGACGAGATTTCCACGGGGTACGACCTGGAAGACCGTCTGGCAGCCATGCCCAATTCTATACACGCATCGACATTTGAGACTACAATAAAATGACAATTATAATTAATCGGCTCTGATTCATTGAAGCTCGAAGTTATAAATAAAAGTTGGAATTACGCTTAATTTCGCATACGGTTGTTGGAATGCTTAAAGCGTCCTCCCGTGAGGTTTTTGCCGCAGAGAAGTGTTTTCTAATTTCTCACGGTGTCGAGAACTGATTCTGTAATAAGTTTAACGGGTACTCCCAGCGCGTGTTTCGTTCGAATTTTCGATGTCTGTCGATGTCGTCGCGACACGATTCAATGCGTTTCACGAATGAATCGTCGAACGACTCGCCAGGCGCGTCACGCAAATGTTTCTCGCCCAGCGCGGCGTCAGATCAGAATATGGAATATACAGAGAGAAAAAAAGAAGAGGAAAAAAAGGTATCATCCTTGCGTGTCGGAGCCACGTAGCAGAGCCGCGTCTGAGGTCGAGGAGCAGCGCGGCGCGGCCGAGGTACACACGAGACGGCGTGCATAAGTCAGCACTCAGGATATTTCGTCATTTCCTGCTTCTCACGCGATACAATCTAAATTAACTATGTTCGCTTGGCTAGGCCTCCTCCCTCGCACGGAGAGGCTCGCATCTCTCAAGAAAATTTCTTATTTCCTAGCGAGGAGGGCCGCCACCGCTGCCGTCGCCGGACGAGGAACACACGAGGGGACGTCGAGAGAACGAAGACGAGGATGAAGAGCCGCGCCGCACCGGGGCTTTCACAACGTTCCCGTTTTGCGCCGCCAAGTAAGTTGCCGCTCGCATTCTCCGCGGCTCGCAATCGGAAAATCGGCCTTTAATGTCCTCGCCACCGGAAGAGAGAATGCGCGTCGGCCCGCGTGCATTGGGAAAACGAAACCGATGCTCCGCGGGGCTCCCCTGCCTGTTTTCCTCGAGATCGCCTCGAATTCCACGACGGAGGGGAAGCGCCGTAACGAGGCATGTAGATACAAGAAACCGATTTCTGTATGACAAAGAATAAGTCGGAAGATTCTCGCGATAGCGAGAGATTTTAAAACGTTTGTCGCGCATCGCACGAGGAAAAAAAAAGAAAGAGATCCGCGGAAGGAAAAGTTGAAGTGGGCTTATACGTTCACACACGGACCGGTTGCTAACTCGACTGTGACTTTTGCGAATTCCACGGGATTCTAATTTGTGCCTATCCTCGGGGAGAGGCCGTTTTACGGCTCGAACGACGCAGTCGCGGAGGAAGTAGGGCGTAAAGTGCCTTGAACTTTGAACCGCTCGGCTCTTTTTTTTTTTCTTAAACGTCGCGAACGAGGAACTCCGCGGGAAACGCCTGGCGGTAGTCTGTCGGCGCCGCATAATTTAACGCTCCGGGCGTTATTAACAACAAAATTAATCGTGAAAAAGTGAAATCTGACAAGAACAATATTCTCGATTACTTCATTTTTGCTCGCGATGTTGCAGACTTTCCCACGTTATAATTAATCACGCGAAATGTCATCGAGATCCGTCTGTTTCACGGAAATTAGGATCGAGTTTTTCCTGATTTTCCGAAAGTTGGTCGAACCAAAGTGGTTTCGCCACCGACTTCGTCCGATTGCACAATTCGAGATTACGGTATTAACGGCGAGAGCCCTTGCGGCCGGTCCACGTGGCCTCTTCGATTCGGTGAACGTCTGACCAGTGATGGACCGCATCACTTGCCGGGTGGCCCCTTGATACTTCCGCCTTGCGTTCCCGGTATTGCGATTAGTCTCCGTATAATACGCGCTAAACATAGCACGGGAAAGACTCTGGGAATCGGCGATTAAGAAGCAACGACACGCGCGATGATCACGATCGGACGGGCATTTGCAATTTTGTAATTACGATCGCACGATTAAATCGCGTTTTTCCTTGGAATCCGAGATATGGGCGTGCTGGCAAACATCAAAGAACGCGCGAGGCGAACGGGCGAAAAGAAAGGAGATGATATCGGCCACGAGTGTGTTAACTGCGGAAATGTTGTGGCGTGGCGGAGAACACACGGCGGGCGGAGAAGGCGTAACTGACCATGGTGCAAATGCACGCGTTCGTAGAAAAACGGGGATTACCGGTGTTTTGCATGCTACGGGGCGTACGACGACGCTCCTTTTCCGTCCGAACGCGCAGCCAGCTCGCTCACGTTATTTAAGGCGGCGACTAACAAACGCGGAATTATCAGCGTCGCATGTCATCGTATTGACTTTGATTGTCAGATGCAAAAAATGGACTTTGCGTCTGAATATTCGGCATTAGTCTCATTAAACAAAGCTAATGTCCCGCGCAAACAATTCGATCGTCGCGATTCTCATAAGCTCGCCGAGCGAAGTCTCTCAAATGGAGTCCGGTCGTAACGCGGTGTCGCATGTACACGCACGCACGCGGGCAGGCGTACGCGGCGCGATCGGCCGTGCCGGTGGCGTTTCTAACAAATTAACGGCCGATATCTCCGTCGTTTACCCTGCTCCTTTGCCTTCTGGCTCCACCTCCTGGCTCCGAGCAAGCGGGCCGGCCCGTGAGAGAAGCCGCGGCGAGGCCAACATCCAGCGTGCGCGCGCGCGCGCGCGCCCGAGCGCGAGCGAGCGTCTGCGCCCGCGCGGGAGAGAGATCATTTTTACCACGTATTTGCAAACTGAATAATAAATATCGCGGAATATATACGCGAAAGAGCAGCGCGTTCCGCCTTCACGCAGCTCGCGCTCGGCGCGGATTGGTCGCGCCGGCCGCGAGGGGACGGCGCGATCCGTTCGCCGTCTCGCTCTCCTCCGCGCCGCTGGACCTACTTTGTACACGCATACACGCGCGCAACCCGAATGCACGTGCACGACGAAACTCGCGAGGAGGGGACACGTCTGCATACCCCGCTGGCCGTGTCACTCTCTCTCTCTCTCCCTTCCTTCCATCTCACTGCTTTGATCTTTCTTTCTCTCTTCGCTCCCGCCGCGGAGAGAAGTGGCGTTCAGCTCGAGCGAGTCTGTCTCCCTTGGTCCGCTTCTGCGCTCTCTCTCTTCTTTGGTCTCTTCTCTCTGGTCTTTCTCTATTTTCCTTCGTCGCTCGTTGGCTCTCTTTATTTTATTATATTTTGAATGTCCCTTTTATTGTTTTAACTACGTTTATTCTTGTATCTATTTGATTTTTATATTTCTACTTTATTACATTTTTATCTTTATAATGTACTATTAAAGGGGTTTCCTGCAAGAATATGATAAGCTTTTCTTTCTGTTTTTCTTTTTTTCCTTTCGCCTTTACCTTGATGTCTGTATTTAATTTGTAGTTTATGTCTATTTTATATTTCTCTTTATCTTGCTCTCTCTCTTTTCTTCGGAATACAATAAATTTAGTCTTTTTTTTCTATGTATTTCTCCCTTTAGCCCTCATATATCCGAAAGTGTATACGCGCCCGCATGAGCGCCCGAACGAATAGGTATTCGTTCTGCGGCTTCGCTGTACTACTAATCGAATCGGTTCTCCTCATTATATTCGTATACATACACGAGCTACTGACTTTTCTAAATCTAAACCCATCGTCATTCGATGCAGCGAAAAAAAAACTCAATCGACTCACGGCAGCACGTATTTGGAAATTTTTAAAGCAGGGTCTACATTATCGAGCGAAACCTCGAGCCGAACGTCGTCGCGAGCCGATCATACGTCCATATTACCGAGCCGAACCTTTTCGGCTCGACAATATGAATGCATAATCGGCTCACAACGACGTTCGGCTCGAGGTTTGGCTCGGTAATGTGGACCCTGCTTAAGATTTAACAATTTCGCTGAAATTATTAACGATTGCATCCGAATGTGTATGTCAACATGCGTGCTCGATTTTTGTTAAGCGATAATAAATATAGTAGTCGAATTTTTTCAACTTGTAAAAATAATATTTTCAAGACGCAAATAAAAGAGAGAAAGAGAGGGAGAGAA
>VBVR01000328.1:1475-45544 GCA_011638315.1 Tetramorium parvispinum | reverse complement strand
AAATTACAAGTGCAAATTAATTCGCAAACTTCTTCGATCGTCTTCTAATCGAAATAGCGCAAGAAGATAAAGAGCGGAAGAAAATCTTCTACATCGAGAGAGCAATATCATTGATGGGACTGATAATAAGAAGCGACACGAAATTATTGTATCAATGATAATACGCGAGCATTCCCGTCACGGCTGCAGAGACTTCATTTCATTTTAGGGATTGTTCAGCCGAATAGCATAAATATTTATGCACATACGCAAGCATTACGCGCTTGCCAGCGCATTAACGAGCACAATGCACTTATATCGTTTCATATACATACCAGCCGCTCAGGTGAGTGACGGCCGCCCGAGCGTGATGTTCTTCTCAGTTTATTTTACGGTTCCTTACGGTTGTCGCTCTCTTCCGTTTACCATCGCTTCTGTTCCACCTCTATTTTTATACACCTTCTGAAGACGTAATAATATATACAGGGTGTCCGGCGAAAGGCGGTACGATCGATGAAGATAATCGCGACAAGATAAATGAAAGATGTACTTTAAAAAAAGAGATTTTTTTTTAGATTCATTTGGAAAGTTTGATGTTTATTTTTCATTAATCTATATTTATTCATTACGTTCTTTGGTAACATTTTTCATCTCTTTTTTTATCGGCAATTTCCGACGGTTCATTGAATTATACGCGCAAATTATTGGCGCAAATAACTTTTTCGGACATTGCGTTTCAGTTTGCGCCACAACGGCGCGACGCGAGACAGCTACGTCATCGAGATCGGTATCGATCGTATTATCGAAAGGGCAACCAGTAGGCAAGTTGAGCAAGTTAGCGCGGTATCGCCCTGTACACATATCCTCCCGACTTGCTTGATAATCTTTTAAATATTCAGTTTGTACGCTCGGTTTTACATTCACTACAGCGTATCGGCCGCTACGCTGCACGAACTCGCGCGTGTACTAGCTCGCACGAAAATGATTATCAGTCAGATCGCAGATCGACCCGTGATTGACTTTTCTCGAAGGGAGAGGGAATTCCTAAATAATTCTTAATTAAGCTTGGTAGCCATTTGGAAGTAAAGTTCGCGAAAAACGGTGAGAGAACGCAAAAGTGAGACTGGTTCTCGGCTATTGCCGAGTGTCGTGTTAAGTGTGCACGATAATCGGAAGTAATTCTCGGCTCAGTATATTTTTTGATCGTTGAGCTATCGCGTTACCTTTCGAAGGAAATTCGATCTACCCGGTGCTCGCCGCGAGGAAGAATTCTACTCGCGCAAGAGGAAACGCGGCTGTTTGCGTTAATTTACGACGCATGATTTTGCGCGCGCGGAATAATTAACGCGCGCTCCCCTCCCCCCTCCCCTCTCCCGTCATACACACTTACTTTTCACGGGATAAAGTTCGACGTAACGAAGCGTCCGACGTTAACGAAGCGTTAAAGCGAGGCAGGTGGGTTGCATTAATGCAACACCGGGAGGAATATAAAACGTGTAATCGCGAAAGGTCGCATTAATAGTAATAACAGGATAAAAATATGCGATTTTTCTCTGACGGGAAACAACGCGGTGCCGCTCGTACGTAGTTTATATTTAGACTCGCGCTTAGAGCGAATTTATAGTCATTGCTATCGGGATCCTTTATGCACCGTCCCTTGGCGATATTGCGGTTTGTGCCTACACTTCTCTAGCACTCTAGACCGACGGTTCTCAAACCTTTTTTTGCTCGCGGCGCGCTATTGTCCGCAAGACGAAGGGACTCGCGGCGGCACGCTCCGTCCGAAAGACGGATTACCCTCGCGAGGCAATTCGCTGCCGTCTGTTTTACTTTCCCGTTTACACTTCCGGACGAAGGGGAGCAATTTTTGAAGAGATCCAAGTAGAGATCTTCCCCTTGCCTCGTTAGCGATCGTAAGGCCCAAATTTACCACTCATCCTTTGAGAGTCACTGCGTCAGACGTTGGAGAAAGAGAGAGTACACCGTGCGTCTATAATCTCTCGGCTTTTTTTTCACGCGCGTGTGATGACACCCACGTGGTCTCTCACCGCGGCTCCGCTCCATGCGCTCGCGCTCGCGCGCGCAAGCGAGCGAGCGAACGATTCGCATGGAGCCACCAGCCGATATCTATATGGTCGCAACCTTTCTCCTCTCATGTGCTAATCAATCTGCGTGGCTTCCTACGCATTTCGATTACGTAAACGCGGCATTGTGAGCCGCCAGCGCGAAAATTTAAAAACGCAAAATCAGGAATCCACGTCTCGCATTCCCCGCGCGCTCGCCGACCCCCGCGTGCGAATCGGCCACTGTCTTCGCCGATATATCTCATATCCCAATGACATTTGCGGATACATTCAGTCCCGCGAGGATCGACTGTCGAAACGCGCGGCGCAACAGACAATCGTGCACTTTACATTACACGCGCGAAATTATCGGCACGCTCAGCCGGAGGCGGTGCAAATCGACGTTGCAACGATTTAAGTCCGATCCAATCTAATCTCCTCGGCGGCATATAATTAATTAGAGGCGCGCTTGACATGTATGTAAAAGGTGATCGGCGAGCGATTTTCACATCTGTCATTTCCCCAAATGCCTTTCTCTCCCGACATATCCTACTTGAGGGATATCCTCAAAATTCGTCGCCCGAGGCGCCGCCTACTCCGCTTAAATACGCCTTCGCATCTTCCCATTTTTTTTTCCTCTTCTCTTTGCGCAGTACTCACATCTATTTTTCGTCCCACCGCCGCGCGCGGCGGAACTTTCGCGGCGATGGCGACGACGGCGACGGAGGAAGATGCACGCCGCCAATGCACGGGCGGATCCGCGATCCTCGCGCTCACGGTGCCCTCGAGGGGGGCACTCGCGTTCGCTTACTCGCGCGGGGCACCTTCTCCCGCCAGGTACACCCGTGTTCACCAACACGCGCGACCGTGTACGCTCGCAAAAGCACGTACGTACAGCGTGCGCACGCACACACGCGGAGGCTCGCTTCCTTCTCGTATACGCTCGACCGGCCGCAACACCACCGCCGCCACTGGCTGCAATGCTCGTGGTGGTTCGTCGTACCCGCACCGCACCGCGCCGCGCCGCGCCGCGACGGGCCGGGCCCCGATCCGGCCCGAGTAGCAAGTCACCTCCGCTCACCTCGGCGGAGCGCGCGCGCTCCGACTTCAGTCCGCGCTCGGCCCGAGTCGTCGTGCAGCACGGAACGCGCAGGACGGCAAGCGAGACGCAGGCAGGCGAGGCAGGCGAGGCAGACAGGCAGACAGGCAAGCAGGCGAATGGGCCGGCTGCTGTCGCGCGCGCGGCCCAACACGACACGATACGCAACGCACGCGTGCACGCGTCGCCGTTGTTCCGTTGCCAGGAGGCCCGCGTGCGCGTGTACCCTGAAGCGTGCACTGGACGATCCACGGACACGTGACATACGGAAAAGTGGCCGAAACGTCTGTTGTTATTCGCGGCAGTGAGATCGGAACACTCTCTCCGGAGCCCCGATACTCCGGCGGCGAAGACAGAGGGACGGGGACCGCGGAAGGTCCCCGCGTGGTGAGTGCCACCGCAGGAACTCTTGCGCAGGAACGGAGCGCGGTATTATGTCACACTCCCACGCGAGCGACGGCCGCCGCTGCCGTTCCTGCCGCCGTCGCTGCTGCCGCTGTTGTTGTTGCTGCTGCTACTGCAAGGCCCAACATCCTTCGTCGCTTGACATTTTCGCGGCCGTGCAACGTCTGACGGATCCCACTGTGAAATGAATGTTTTACGCTCGTTTCGCTACCTCTAGTGTGTTCGGTTCGTCGGGATTCTCTCACGAGACGCTTTTCCCGGGGGAGCGCCGATCGTACAATTCGACAGTGATACTTCCGCTTTCGTGATCGTCGCGAGATCCGCGCGCGCGATCAAACACTCGGCCCACGTACGAGCCTTTCCGGGTTTCTCTCGCCGTCGGCACGAGGAAAAACGCACGTTCCTGGATCGCTGGAGTCCACCGTTTCGCCGTGGGAGAAAGAGACAAAGGTAAAGGAGAAAGAGAGAGACAGAAAAGCTTGGCGCGAATTTTCCACGAGCGAAACCCGATCGCTCGCGCGGTGTCACGTATCGTCGGTATGGCACGCGGTACGACGACGACGACGACGACGACGATTCCGCTCGACGCCGCTCGATTCCGCTCGATTTCGCCGAGCCGAGCCGATACGGCGGAATCGATCGTGACGCCGGGGTATGAAATCGGTAATGAGCTGTAAATCTCCGGCGAGTACATCGGGCCGCGTGTGCGGGTGAGTCACACGTCACGGATACCGACGAACCCGCCGACACACACGCGCGCGCGCGCGCGGACACACGCGAGAAAGAAAGACACGTACATAGACGTATAATATACGTAGACGGCACCTTCCTTCGGCGTATTCTTTTCCCTTCGGTAGAAAATCGAAGGAAAGGATAATAAGCGAGAAATACACTCTCTCTTACCCGCCGGCCGGTTCCGTGGTTGGCCGCGCGCGCGTGGGCGTAAACGAGAGAGAAGGAGAGAGAAACGGCCGGGAAAGAAGGCGAGAGCGAGCGGGAGAGGAGCGGGGCGAAGCGCGGTGCAGCGTGTAGAGGCGATTTTCTGAAAAAAAATCGACGGTGAAACCTTCGTTAACGTTCGGTTTAGACTCACGTACTCACGTGCCGTCCATCGCCCGCGGGAGATAATCCCGTTTCGATCGGATCGATTCGACCCGAGGATCGTCAGTGCGCGGCGAAAGCGCCGTAGAGACGTCGACGTCGGAAAACCATCGGGTCGTCTCCAACGTCGGCAGCGTTTAATCGTACGATCCTGTCGCGAGCGAAGGCAGCAGGAATAGCTTATTTTTGACGCGATAATTCAACCATAGATACTCGAGTAGCGACCGATGATTTGCGGCCGGGCTTTCCCGAGAGACAGAAAGAGAGAGAGAAAGAGAGACGCGCGCGAGAATACCGATGCTCGCGAATCGCTGACGAGGCAGAATCGTTCTCGCGAATGACTCCTGAAAATCCACAATGGAATCGACGTACACGATCGATGCGCGGCTTCGCCTTACCGAGACCCGTCGAGAGGCGCGGATCAGAGAGACCGGCGACGACGCCACAATTATACGTATAATAATAGTTGACTTGTCTGCCTGACGCCTGCAGGAATTCGACCATCATCAGTAAATCCGTGTCCGAAGAGCGCATTTCCGAAGCTATTAATCTGACGCGAATTATTTCCTAATGATATTAAAATTACATTTTAAAGGGGATTTAACAGTGTAAAATTGTCAATATACCCGAACGTGTATTTAAATTTGGACACTGTTATTGTTTTAATCGTTAAATTGACAAATATTTGAACTCTTTCGATCATTAATA
Source organism: Tetramorium parvispinum (assembly GCA_011638315.1). Lineage (NCBI taxonomy): Eukaryota > Metazoa > Arthropoda > Insecta > Hymenoptera > Formicidae > Tetramorium > Tetramorium parvispinum. The sequence goes on along the minus strand of VBVR01000328.1, from coordinate 40,189 downwards.
GATATACACACAGCTATTATACACATATAATATATTGTATGTTGAAAATTTAAACATTTGTATTTGAAGATCGAAGTAATAAAAATATTCAGATTTAGATACAGGTCCGGGTACTTTTATTTTAATAGACGTAATAGAAGAAAGAAAATTTCAATGATAATTTCGCAGTCTCAAATACATTACTTTTGAGTAATGTAATCGCCACGGATTTATCGCAACCAAATTTTCCTTTGGAATGATTAACAGGCCGACATTATTTTATATAAACTCGTTGCAATTCGCGACATTAACTCGCGGTCAATTTCGATCTCTAATAACTTTGGAAAAAATAAGAAAATAAGTAACAAAAGACTCAAATTAATAAAAAATTTAGCAGAATAAAAGGGACTTTGAGCCGCAATTAGGTGCCCGTGTCAATAAAGTTTATTATAAATAAAATTATATATCGCAAAGTGTAAATTTAGATTATCTTTAGAGTGTTAAATAATTAAAATCAGAAAAGACGTAGACATTGGCTGCGTTCAGCAGAAGTGCTGTATTTGCAACTGTTGTAGAAATCGTGAATCTGAGTGGTATATGAGCTCTTAATCTTCAGCTAAATCTAAATTTACCATTCAGATTCACGAATTTTACAACAGTTGCAAATTCAGCACTTCGGCTGAACGCAGCCATTCGAACGGTTCGCGTTACAAAAAAGACAAGGCTCATATGAGGCACAAACCATTCATTTTGACCATTTCCTTCGAAAATGGTCAAAATGAATGAAACTGTAGAGAAAAAGCATGTCATATTTCTAGCGAAAATATTCGTGCGGCATGTTCGAGTTAGAAACGAGTCAGGTCAATCGGCCGTATCGTCAGTTAGGTATGTAGCCGGACCCTTTGTCGCGTCCGCTTCCCGTTAGCGACGAAAATTCATCCGCAGCAGCTTCTGTGCTGCGTTACGTCAAGTCACGCGAAACACCGCGACTCCGAGGAACGTTAGAAAGCACGCCGTAATATTGATTTATACGCTCGTCGTATTTATCGAGAGATATCCGTGCGTCTTTCGCGCGCGCGACAAGCCCTCGCGCGGTAATCGCGCGTTCATTACGAGCCGCGCGCGTCCGTCACGATTACGCACGTCACGCGCCTGCCTCTGCGCGTACAAGTCTACGCAATTCGGAGATGCGTATCGCAGAGAAAGAGAAAGAGAGAGAGAGAGAAGAGAACGCGAGAGGCGGGATGAGGGATGAAACAAACAGCGTAGAAACTAATAATTTAACGGCTTCTTAACGCGGCATCGTCGTCGTCGAATCGTTACGCGCGCATTCCTTCTCGCTTTCATGTCATCGGTATCCTCGCGGCCAGCCGATGCGACGAGCGAACATCGCGTGTTGTATCGATCTGGCATTATGATTATTATTGCGTTACGCGTCTCGCCTTTGTCTCTCTATGTGTGTGTGTTGCGTATGCGTGGCACATGTGTGCGAGAGAGTATATCACGGATTGAGAGAGACCTCCGTCAGTGGCACGTACGTACATACGCAATCGTCGCGCGCGACTTTACGATTTCGTAGCGTATACATGTGCGCGGCCGCTTACAGATTCCCGTCGGCGAACATGTCGTGCATTGTGCCGTTCAACCCGCGTAATCGAACGGAACAATTATTTTTGTTATTGTTCTTTCTCACTTCTCTGTTAGTCGCTCGCGCGCAAAGTTACGGTCGCACGCGTGCGCGCGCGCGAGCGATATGTTGCGAATTCTTAATTCTTTCGAGGAATAACTGCTCTCCCAGGAGAGTCTCGGATTACGTTTTGTCGGAAGGCGTGGCAAAACCGTAATGTGCGCGTCGGCCGCGCGAGTCGGTCATCGCAATCGAGCGTGGTACGCGAGCGTAATGAGCCGGGCGAGTATCGGCTTTCCAAGCTTTCGGTGCTGCGACGTCTCGCGCGTAACGTTCCGCGCTTAATTGCCACCTCCGCGAAGGGGAAACGCGGGCGTTTTACCGTTCGCGGCCCGACCGCGCGGGCCCGGTAATTTACTGTCGATCGCTCCGCTTAACAACGCGATCGCGCGGCGGTTACCGGCGTGATTAACGTCCGATCGCTTAAACGGCACCAACGTAAACGGCATCCCGGCCCAGTAGTCGGCGATCAATCCCTCCCGAGGAAATTAAAACCACAAAGTTATACTTCTCCCGCTTCCTCGTGCCGCGTGCTTTTGTTTATCCGCTCGTGCGTTGCGTTTGTATTTGTCGCGTATTTGTGCAGGTCGAATTCATCAACGGTAAATTAGAGGACGAGCGCGCCGTTCCGCACCGGAGAGATCCAGTTAGCGTTGAGTATCTATCGAGTATTTACGAGGATTACGCGTATTTATATGTCGCAAACTCTCTGTATGCGTATTTGTGCACTGTGCACTTAAGCAATGTGTGAATATCACATCACACTTTTGACATGTGATGTGTGATCCCCCATTTTAAGACGTCTATAAATTTTTTTAAATGTATGATATTCACACATTTTTTGAAAATTTACACAATCATAGGCGTCTTAAAACGGAGGACACCCATCATACGCCAAAAGTGTGTAATATATTCATACATTGCTTCTAACAGTGCGCGTGTCATTGAGTTAGTTGCTGCCGGGGATTTCGCTAATAAATGTTATATTGTTGATGTTCATTGGTCTCTTTTTTTGTGTTATAATAGTACCTGGGGGACGTAAATTACTAGTTAAAATATCAAAAAATATCATTTAATCCTTCGTTACATGCGTGAGGTGTATACATAATACTTCAGAGATCTTATTTTTATTCCTGCATCTAAAATTTTCAATTTGAATACTGTCTTTTTCGATATCTTTCAAAAATTAGTTGTAATAGAATATATAAAACTTAAATATTCTGTTTAGAAATGATTTGCCCGTGAAGCATGAAATATAGTCATAGTTAATCGTAATCTTTCTTTGTTCTTTTTGCGTGACTTTCTTGATTACCCATCCTACAATTTGTATTTTTTGCGATCTTTTTTTTATTTATTTAATCCTTGTCTTTCGGCTCAGAATGACTTCCAGTTATACAAATGTATTTTTTTATTCATGTGCTTTTTATAATCTTTTATGAATAATTAATATAGAGTGTTTCTTACACTCTACTCGACTACTCATACTTCAACTTTTGACATACATACCGAAGGTGAAACAGGTATATCGTTCAGGGCGACATCCGTTAATCCCTGCATGTTGTACGTTGGAATTTTCTAGTTTTATCCTGATAGTATCTTGAATTCTCCGTCTTTTCGCGATTAATCGTCTCGCACGGCCTCCAGGATCGCGCGAGGATACGTCGATCGTCCGATCCGCGGCCGAATTCTTGCCGTTCATTTCCTCGATCACGAGCGAGAAAAGAATGCGATTTGACGATCGTTTTCGTGCGGCGGTAACTCACGCGCAAGTGATTATAGTTATTTCATAGATACCTTTGCACGACGCTTATTAACGCTCAATCGCCGTGGCACGAATCGAAGTCGATCGGCATCCGTCCGATCCAGATGCCGATCGTTATCCAATACGGCTTTTCAAGCCCTCCGTTTATGTGAACTCCCCTTAACCCGCGCGCACGCGGTCAGAAATTAAACGGACACTTTCATTAAGTGTGGCTTTAAACTGGCATTTAGATCGCGGCGGCGGAAGGGGAGAAGGGCGGAGAGAGGGATTATATAACGCGAGAGATTTAGTTGTTCCGTTAGGTATCCGAATGCGCCATTGGAAAGCCATTGAAGTCGCAGGCATTGCTGGAGAACATTTTTCTCTAAATCCGTCGCAACGACGCGAATATAGAAGGCTTCGCCGCGATCAAGCGAGCGGAAACGGAAACTAATTCATAAGTTCATTAATTCACCAACATCCACGTCTTTCGCGTCGAATGGCTTGCGTCACGCCGCATTAAACGAGCATCCACTATTAGCTCCTACCATTTTTAATTTCCGTAAGCGAAATGAATTTCGCAAGTCGCGTGACTCTAAATGCTACTTTGTAATATTTATAATAACAATTTATTCCGTCGCACGGCCGTTCGCTCATCGACAAACGTAGCACCATCTTAAATTCATAACAGCCGTCGACATGCAAGTCGCCGAGTCTCCCTTTTCTAAACGACGCCTCTCGATCAGCCTCTAATGTCTATTTCTACCGATGCAGATTAACTTTAATCTTGATTTAACTTACTTTCTATCTTTCTCTAATTCTAAGAATTGGAAAAAGATACAAGATAAGTTAAACTGAGATTAAAGTTAATCTACATTGGTAAAAATGAACATGAATGCCTCCGCGTGTCGTTAACGGCCAAGTAAATGGATTTGTTCTCCTGATTAACAGGCGCCGTGTGTGCCCTCTCGGAGGCGAGGCGAAGTCACCGGAGGATCACGGTGCTCGCAGGACATCCCCGTCGACAGGACGATGCGCACCGTCGTTGTCGCGAGTGTCGTTTCTTACCGTTCCTCTCGTACGTAGACGCGTAGAGTGCGAGTGAGAGAAAGAAAAAAGAAAAACAGCGCGGGACGAGAGAGAGAAAAAGCAAAAACCAGGAAGGACCAGGAGAAGGAGAAAAAGAGAGAGAGTGTGTGCATCTCGCAACGCGTGTGAAATGGATGGTACGCCAAAGAAAAGCGAAGCAGTGCTAATATATGGATGCCCATGGGTGGAACTTGGCCGAAATGTGCCAGCGCTACCATCATGCTATACCGGCGGCAGCGGCGACGCAGAATTCCTCGCCAGCTAGGGATCCCTCGGCTGCCATCGCGCAAGGCCTGTCAACCGCCGCTCTCATCGATCAAGCCAGCCCGTCTTATTCGCACTACACGTAAGACCATTTCTGTCTCTCCCTTTTTTTCTCCCTACTCCCCCCTCTCATATTTATTTCATGAATATCTGACAGTGTAATAAATTTTACGCGTATCCTTGCGAGCGATCGGATCGGATTAGGTGAGTTTACACTTTCGTGAAACCTTGGTGGCTTTTCACGTTCGAAATAAGTCATCGAAAACTACATGGGGAGGAACAGAGTTAACGAAGAGACCGAGCCCGCATTTCAACAGTTTGGGACACGCGTGGACGGCTCTCGTATGTACATATATGTACATATCGCGAAGCTTATCGGGAACGGAGACGGGGGGGAGACGGGGAGGGGCGCCCGGGCCCCGTTCTCAATTGTATCGTATATATTAATAACGATACGGCGAATTAGGGATAAGTATACGTACCGCACGGTCAGGACCCCCGTAATCCTGTTATTAGCGCGGCGATTAGGGGAAGATGATCCCCAGGCAAATTGCAGGGGCGTGTACCGCGCGTGTTTGGTTAACATAATCGCCAATCGCTATCGCCGATCCGCGCGAGTCCCTCGGAACGAGGAGAGCGATATATGCGAGGCGACGGGACCGCGGACGTGCGTTTCCCTCAACCCCCTTCGTCGGGGATCGCACGCGAGCGCGCGCGCGCGCGCGCGTCGTTTCCCTTCTTTCTAAATTTTCTTACTTTCCCCTCCCCCGCGCGTGTCTTCGGGACGTTAGTGTGTTGGAAATCCATTAAATTGCAGTTTACGCTCGAGATTCAATGTTTCACTATCATTACGTCGTACTGCGAAAGCAAAGAGGATAAAAGGCGACTCTCACTCTCTGTCCTTCTTTCTCTCCTCGACCCTTTGAAACTGCTAAGGAGAAGGTTGGGAAAATAGCATGCGCGCTGCCGGCCGCGGCATGCGTTTCTAACGTATCATATAATTTCAGCTATTTCTTATCTCGTTTGTGCCCGCAGTCTTATTTGCTTATGCCTTCTTACAATACATACATGCATATTCGCGGGGAGCCTGCGAGAGTTTCGCGTTTCACATTCGTCGCTCTTCAACCGACAAAGTCGGACGTCAGCGTGATAAAAGACGCGAAATGTGAAAAGAAGAGAAGAAGAGATTCGTCGCGGGTTTATACTTCTTTGGCCACTTCTTACAGAGGTATTTTGATTGAAGCTTGTTGATTTAAATTTTTTAATATACGCCGAACAACATGCGCACGGGCGAAAATTCCGCGTCCGGAGATACCGCAAACGACCGCGGATCTTTCGACCGTTTCCTCTGACGACGAAAATCAGCTCCATTAAAATGGTTCCGCCCGGTTCCCATCCGTTGCCCCCAGCCGTCGCACGGATCGCGTACCACGTCACGTTATTTCATACGAAGGCTCGCACGCACGCACGCATGCACGCACGCACGTACATACATTAGATGTTCCTGCGGTGTTTTAACGCGAAACATCGGCGAAAGTCTTACGAGCCCGAAAGCTTCAACTTACGACAATTTATTCGTGAGTTATGAACCAATCGAGGTTTCTCTTCGTACGGCATAAGGTTCGAACTTAATTCTCTCGATTGGATTTAAATAAAACTTGTAAGTGTTTTCTTGGTAATGAGGAACAATCTGCGAGCCGCTGGTGGCGATTCTCGTCGCGCGCTTGCTTTGAACACGCGATTTTATATAATGCCCATGCGTGCCCACCTGTTGATTGATTCTCGCATTTACAAGGCTGAATAAAAGTTTCTCGCAGTTGAGGGCGAGAGTGATCGAGATCGGCCATCTGTTACTTCGATCACTTTCTTGTTCCGCTATCCCTTTACCGAAATAACGATATTACACTGAAAAAAATTCTAGTTTAAAACGGATGAATCAGAAAATCTTGTAGGATTGATCAAATATTCACCTAAAAAAAATAATTTTAATATACGTGGAATCTTCTGAATCTTAAAGTATTTTACTCTTATTTTGGCCTTAAAAGAAAATCCTCTAAAATCAAGAGAAAAATAGTATAAACAAGATAATTTTCACTTTATTGAAAGAAGAATATGTTTGCTGTAAAACAGTAACCTTAGAATGTGACATTATGGAAAAAAATCACTTTGAATGTAAAATACTTTTTTTGGGGTGTTCTGGTTATTATAGTAGAACTCAATACTTTATAACTTATAATAACAAGAATTTCTATTATAATAATCAGAATATTTGATCAATCTTACAAGAGTTTTCTGATTCATCCATTGTTTATGATCCGTTTTTAACCAGAACTTTTTTTCAGTGTAGTGGCTGATTAAAAATAGTCAGTTCAAGTATTTCTTGCATTATTTGAACGATAAACAGTCGTCGATCTCCGCGTAAGTTACGCCGCGAGCTTGGTAAGAAATTAATATCACGACACGATGTTGCGCGCCGACCCGGTCGATGATCGGGCCGAGGCAGGCTCGATCTGCAAATATCGATTATATCGACGAAACGTCAATAATTCCGCGAACGACACGCTACACCGTCACCACGGCAAGTGCACCTCAGGTTTTCTCGGTACTCTCGCGGACCGGGAATACCTAATATACCCGTCACGGGTATCAGTGATATTCTTCGAAAATGATCGCTATTTTCTTTCTTACTCGACGGTGGCAGCGTTTTGGATTTTCCGCTCGACTTTCGATTGTGTCCGGCTTTTTGTTTCGGCGCGTCTGAATGCAAAATCGTGGAAGCAGTTACCGGAGAGGTGACATCTGCGCTTGACCCCTAGCGTGTGATGCCGTGTCTCATCGACGACCTTGCTGAATCTTTGCGATTGCGGTGACTCAGATCGGTGACTTGACGATTGAGCAATGACTGGCAGTTAATTACGGATTATTGTTAGTTATAGTAATTTCAATCGCGTATATGAAACGTGCACGATACTCTGGAAGACGCGCGCGAGGCTGCTCCTCGGACTGTCACGCGCGTACGCCGTTGCGACGGTCTCGGCTAATCGTTCATCTGTATTATTTAATTAAGCGATTCCTTCGAATCCATTAAAACACAAGTGAGAGAAAAAAGCGCCAGGGGTTCCGTTTTAAATGCCGATGCTATTGTTTTTGCGATCTGTAGCGAATCCAAAGAAAGAGAGAAAGAAAGAGAGATAGATAACCGAGATAATAGATTCATATTTGCATTACAAACGTAACGAAGATCGGCCGTAGCGAGTGACTCCGAGATGGCAAACTTGAACAGTCGGATTTCGCGAATATCAGTGAACACGCACGCGCGCGTAAGTGATTTTAGGACGGTCGTAAATCTGCAGGCGCATTAAACGTAAGCGGTAGCGACGTGTCGATGAATCGAGACTCATTTACACGTTGAATTTGCATGGTTGCAAACAATGGCCGCGCGGATTAACGAATTAAGGCGACTAAGTGTTCCAGTGTGACAAATGCCGGATATTACTTCCCGCGGTGAGGGGGGACGGGGTTCAACGTTTCGTTGAAAAAAATATGTCGGGTATAAACGAACGGATCGTCGACGAATGACAATTCCACGCGCGTGGCATTCTACTCGAGCTGCGGAGCCTAGTTCGATAACTTATTGCCGAAATCGCTCTTGTTTTCCGACGAGGCGCGTCCTTCTCCCTACGTCTCTCGGCCGTCGCCGTCAAAGGCGCTTCTCGAATCAAAGGCGAGATAGTCGTGGGATTTTTATGAACCGTTACGTGCCACGGGTTCACCACGACACACCACGAGTTCCGCAATTAACGCAACCGTATACCGGGCTCGAGCAGTGCCGCCTTGCCTCGTCCTCGCAGTTAGCCTGGGAATTTTTCGTCGCTCGACGGTATATCTCCGGTGGTATCGCGCTCGCGCGCGCGGACACCTCTTCCCGTGAGGTGCCGTGTAGAAATCTTCGATTCTTCCTTACTCGGTCGCAGGAAGTCGTACGTAATGGCTCCGCCGTTGGCTCGGAGGTCAGAGAAGGGTATACGGCGGTGAGATACAGCGAACGGACGAACGAACGGACGGACTTCGCGGCATCCGTTCCGCAGCCTTAAACAACCCGTAAAGGTTTCGGGGATGCGCTTTCTTCGTTTTCAAATCTGAAACGCGCCGGAGCGTTAGTAGTGCAGAGGTGAGCGGCTGGGGTCGTCACTTCCGCTCACCAACCGGACCGCATTCGGCCATTCGATTTGAAAGTTTAATCAGGGGCTTATATAAAATTACAGTCCTCGTTCTCGTTCGCTCGCGCAAGCAATTTCATCGCGCGCGATTCGCGAGCGGATCTATCGATTTATCTGCATTTATTATCGATCGTTATTTTTCGACGTCGGGCACGACGGGCAGGAATTTTCGATCGCGCGTCCCACCGTGATCGATTATTTACGGGACGCGCGTGATCGGCGCCACGCGCGCGTTTCGCGTCCCGACGCGAATACAGATCGATTCCCACCCACGCGACGCATTTTTGCCCGGCTCTTACGCGACCGCCCCGCATCTCGTCGCCTCGTCGTCGGGCAATGCAAGGGTGTGTTCGATCGGCACGATTATTTGAATAAAAATGCGCCCGTCGCCGTATAAAACGCGCGCGGTCGAGAGCTTTCTCCTTGCTTCTCTCCACGAAACCCGCCCCCTCCACTGGAGGGGGGGCGGGAAGGGGAAGAATAATTTAACAACGGGGAACAAGTGTGTCGTTGACGAGGTGAGTGACGAAGGGAACGGGGCTGCTGCTCGCGACCCGGTCGCCGTCGCTGCCGTTTGCGCTGCGTGCCGAACCGTGCACAGGACACACACCGGTTGCTTTTCCCTTCTTCTCGTCGTGAGGAGAAGGCGAGGAGCCGCGGCGGAGATTCATGAGGCTCAACGGACATGCCGATTTAGGGGATCGCCGCCGGTGCGCGGCTCTTGTTCTTTGTCTCCCTGCTCGGCCGACTCTGACGTGCGTGCGGCGCGGCGTGTCTGCCGCTCCGCAGGTCGCGGCCCGGCGATTCTCCCGAGCTATTTGTAATGTGGCAGACGCGTCGGTCTGTGGAAGGATAACTGTCGCTTTTCCTTGACACGCATTGCGGAACGTCTCCTCCTTCGGCGTTCCCGGGCACTTGTTACCCGCGCGAAGCTGCATCGACATTTTGGCGAGAAGTGGAGAGAGAGAAAGAGCAAAAGATATATCGCAATCGCTGCGAATCCCATTAATATCATATCGCTATCATCGATGACGTTCGCGGATATTCCGCGTCTTATCTTGCGCGGATCGTCGACGCACGAGTATGGTTCCGCGAAGCGAAACCGCGGCGACGCGAAGTTCGACAAAGGACGCCTGTCGATGCATCAGCGTCCGGCGATGACTCCTGGCGAATTAATATTTTCGAAACGACGCGCGGCTCATTGCATTCGCGGTTGGAGACTGCTTCCTCTACTCCTGGTGCAGTCACCCCGACATGAATCATTAAAGAAACAATGCTGAAGGCAGTGGCGTATCTATCATACGCGTGGGTGGTGCAGCTGCGTCGACGCCGATGAAACCCGGGGGAATCCTGGCCGCTCATCTTAATGGCTTTTAATTTCGTATCTCTGCTGTCGCCGTGAGTACGGGCTTTTTGCGACGAATACTAGTGAAAAAGTTCCATTATCGTTAAAGACGCATCTTCTTTTATAACAATCAGTGAATATGAGAATATACAATTAAAGAGAGAGAGAGAGAAAGAAAGAAAGACCATTTACGATCCGGGTTAAATCTTGATAGCTTAACAATAATATTTATGTCCAATGAATTTTTGTCCACTCATTTCCAACTTAATTCTCAATAAATTGCGCGCCGGAAAAAGCCATTTTAGACCTTGGTAGATTAATAATAATATTTCTGCGTGAATTTTTGTCTACTTATTTTCACACAATCAGGAAAATGCACACCGATTATTTGTCGATCTTAAAACACAGCTCCGAATCTCGGCTGTGCTGGCCATGGGCCTTAATGGGTTAATTAAGAAAAAGAACCTGAAAAATGAAGAATTCGAGTTTACCTAATTCACTCTCTCATTTGATGATAAATTATATGATGATATTATGTTTATTTCAATTTATTGGTAGGTCGAGGCATTACTAAAACTCACCTTTCAAAAATTTATTCCCAATGCTATTATGACAGCTCTGTTTCTGTATTACATGCGTTATGTTATAAGTTGTGTATATTTTTGTGTATGAGAAAGTTTTTATGTCTAACTCCATCTAGAGTATAAAATTAACATAACAGACGTGTATATATACGTTATGTCAATCTTTACCCAAAGTGAGATATAAATATGTTATATTTAAAAATCTGAAGAATTGACAGAAACAGAAATATCTATTCAACTAATCGAACGAATTTTTGAAAGTGGGACTTGCTGTTTACTTGATAAATTAATTGATAAATTAAAATGAACATAAAATATAACGAAATAATATCGAATTAAACAGAGGACAAAGCTATGTTTGATCTGGGCTGGATCTTGATAGCTTAATAATAATATTTGTGTATGAATTTTTGTCTACTTGTTTTCAACTCACAATCAATAAACTGCGCGTCGATTACACTAGTTTACAACTAAAAATTATTTTAAATCAGACAAATTTCTTATAGATTTTTGAGTGCTAAAAATAATCATCAGAGATTTGACATTAAAAAGAATAAAATAAGTTCGTATAAAAATATGTCCGATTTTATCTCGTTTCGACGCTACAATCACTTTCGCTTTCTATCTGTGTTTGTTTATTTTCACGGAAGATCAGCAGTATAAATACCTATTATATTTTAAGTCTATAATTGACTTGTTTTCGTTATCCTTTTGTCATATCCTGTTGTTACTTAGATTTGCTGGAAATCTATCGAATGACAGAGTATGTCAGTTGTCAATGAATATGTTCCGTAGACAATAGATTCTAATCCTACACGTAAAAATTTAACGGATTAATGTAATAGAATCTGTGAGACTTGTTCATTTGTTAGGAAATCGTTTATCCGAGAAATATTGCTGAAACACAAGTTGCTCATTGTGTCACGGAAGCAAGGCGAGATCGGACATTCACATACGTGAATTTATTGTTTCAATTGTGATCAAATTTACGTCGATGCAGTTTATTTTAAGAGAAGCTTCAAATCCATCTCTCAGACCTCGGGAAATTTCCTAAAACATCTCGCGTAAATCTCAATCTATTTAATCGTGATATAAAAGCGCATTCTCCTCGGTAAGTCGTGATTCGTATCGGACCGTATTCGATATACTTCGATACGTTGAAGCAAGCCGTCGGTTTTATCAGCGACGGAACATGATTCCTTCTCTCTCTCTCTCTCTCTCTCTCTCTCTCTTTCTTGGACTATGTGTTCTCTCTACCGATATAAAGAATGACAAAAACGCGCGCGCGCGCCTAACCGATGCGAAGTTTATTGAATGAAAATGCCGGTACGTTTCTTTTTTTTTTTCGACGTGCGTCGCAGCATCTCGCCAAACGCCGAATGAAACAATAGCCATTATATGGAACACTCGCGCGCACGTATCGTGCACACATTCGCGGAATACTGTACGTGTGCATTACGTATGTCGCAGCGTAGTTTGCTTAGGACACATCGCGCGTACGTGCATGTGTGTATGTGTAACTGCGAAAATGTGTGCTCGCTCGCGCGACAGACAGCTGTTCGTACTATTATACCCGGCGCACGGTCGCATAATGCCTTAAGGACAATCGTGGGAATTCCATTAAGTGGCCTTGAATGGTTCATTCATGTCGATCAACTCTTTTCCTAACGGAACGGTTGACAGATCAATCGGCCGCTCGGGCACGAGAGCGACCTACGGGGGATTTCATTCGCTCGTTCTCGAGATCGGAAGAAACGTCGGAGTCAATTACTACTGGGCGCAGCCGCGATACCGCGATCGTCGGAGTCATCGTCAGCGTCGTCGGGAATGTTAGTGCCGGTTCGAATCGATCGGGACCCCTGGCGGTTCGGCCTGACGGCTTATCACAGTTTATTCCTCGGCGAATCGCGATTACATTCGATCGCACTCACACGCGAACGCACCCGTCGCGCTTTCCTCCGTTGGATAATCAACAAATGATTACCAGATCGCGCTACTCGATCGGATATCAATGTCCGTTATGACAATCAATTTAACTTGATTCGCATCCGTGGAGATTACCGGCAATTCCGCGGATATATCCCAAAAATAAGAGAGAAATCTCGAACAACATAATCCCGACAAGACGCGATTATATAAATTTAGTAAAGTGGTACAAAGTAGTTGCAATTTTTCGTCCTTGAGAAATGTACTGTTCAAAAGAGAGAAGCCTCGTACAAAGAGCGTTAAGAAAAATATTACAATGAAAAAGTAATATACGAGTAAAAGGAAAAGATTAAATACGATAGCCGAATAATAGACGGACATAAAGTACAAGGACAGTTTAAAAAATTCGTTTAATGTATAAATGATATATTTCAAACATTATTGAGGCATGATGAAGTATAAGTAGCTTATAAATAACCGTAATAGTATAATAGTATAATAGCTTATAAATAAATAGTTTATTTGTCAGACAGTTTGTCGTTTAAAAATTAAAAGTAAATTGTATTCTTTTATTGTTATTAGTCGCAAACTTTTCAAATTGCTCTCGCAGTTGATTATTTAATTGAGAACAACAGAATACTGGACGCATTCTGGAGTATAAGGAAAAGATAAATACGATAGTCGAATAATAAACGGACACAAAGTACAGAATAATTTAAAAAATTCGTTTAATGTATAAATGATGATATTTCAAACATTATTGACATGATGAGCATAAGTAGCTTATAAATAACCATAATATTATAATAGCTTATAAATAAGTAGCTTATAAAGTTCCAAGTTTATTTGACAGACAGTTTGTGGTTTAAAAAATAAAAGTGATATTCTTTTGTTGTTAGGTCGCAAACTTTTCAAATTGCTTTCGCAGTTGATTATTTGATTGAGGAAGAGAGAATATAACTGGGCGCATTTTTCTCGACTTTTGCAGGATGCTGGACAATTATGACAGGGGTGAGGTGACACCACCACCGGCGGTGAGCGGTTACGGCGGCTCGCCCGGGCTCCTGGCACTCCATTCCTCGCTTTACGCGACTCCCACGTCGAGGGCCTACGACATCGACTCCGGTATTGACGGCAACGACAGCTCGATGCCCATCGACTCCCAAATCATCTCGGTACGACCTTTCATCCGCTTTCAGACTGCGCGTATAGGCTGTCGTTCTTGAAATAGATCCGCGTGCCTCCGCGTTGCACACGCTGCGTACATTCTCGCGGCTCGGGCCGCGTTGTAAACACACCTACGTAAAACGTTCCCGACACTGCGCGCGTACGACTATTCGGGGACGAGCGTATGGGAACAACAGAGTCGAGCACCGCCGCGCGCGCGCGGAACAATGGCAGCCGGAGGGAACGATAGCAAAATCGTACGTCCGGCGCGAACGCGATCGACTTATTAATCCCACGTTTAGTTAATCGTCGCGCGGCATTTTAACGACGCGATTGTCGGCGCCGTTCGCCAAATAAATATCAACCGTTCGACATCTCCGTATTTCACGCGTGGACCTCGCACGGCTCTCGTGGCTGCGGTCGCCGTCGCTTGAAACTTGCGGGAAGAGATCATTTTCACGCTCAAACACATGCGACGGCGGGTAGATAAACGTCCACGAGGGTATGCCTCACGGGCCGTTTCCTGAAACCAGATACCGAGCATGCTGACCGGCCCGGCGCAGCAGCGGCTCGAGGACATGCCCTGGCTGGCCTCCGGCCCGTCGCTGGAATACCAGCCGGGCATCTCGCCCATTCCCGCGGGAGTGAAGATGTGCCATCCTGGCGGCGGCAGCGCCCAAAGGAGCCTCAAGGAGCAGCGGATACGTCGCCCGATGAACGCGTTCATGGTCTGGGCAAAGGTCGAGCGCAAGAAACTGGCCGATGAAAATCCCGATCTCCACAATGCCGATCTCAGCAAGATGCTCGGTAAGTGCGCATGAAATATATTTTTCCCTTTTTCCCCCCCTTTGTTCCCAGAACGATCGGTGGAGGCTCGTAGTTCGCGACGACGTCCCATTAATTAAACCTTTAACGAGATTGAATTCGCGCGGTGGACAAGACAGCAAATAATATGAACTGAAAGAATATCAGCGGCCTTTATAAACTGTTTCATTTACATGAGTAATTGTCTGAGAAGCCTCCTTAACTCAGTTCCGATCTATTAATAAAAGTTATAAAAAGGAACGTTATTTGCTTTTCTCAGCGAGGAATAGGTTCTCATGATTTACGGTTCTAGAAATCTGATGCTTTTAATAGAGCCACTGACGTATTCAGTTTTCTATGTTAAATAGATTAGGCAATTTATTAAAAAAACATTGTACCTTTTAAAATGCAATTAAGGTGCATCGAGGTTACCTCGTTATAGGAAAATTGTCTATCGCCGGATACGGCAGAGGCCAAGATACGAGATTACGGTCTCGTCTTTTTAAAAAATACACGTACGCGGAAACAATGTTGGCGGCGTTGCTCGCGGGAAAAAAGAGACTTTTCCGTCAGCGGGAAACCGACTCTGGGAAAGAAAGCAGGAAAAAAAATCTTCCACGCGCGCGGCACGGCGCGTTATCATTAAATTAATTGCAGGCGCGTCGAGCGAAAATATGGAATTAATTCAATTACGCATTAGAGTCGAAGCTGGATTTTTAACAAGACAAGGAGAAAGGTGAGAGCTCTCCCGAGGTTGAATGAGGGGAGAAAGAAAAAAAATCTCGTTGCTCGTTAACACGGTCCTCTTTTTCCGCCGAAACGTCACGATCGAGATCGCGCGGGGCCGGCCAATGTAATTCGCGGTCTCATCTCGCTGGTATCGCGAACCACCTGCGCGTGATCGAGATAGGGAAATCGTTCTCTTATCGTGCCGCGCTACTACTCCACGTTCGAGTCCTCTTCGTGAATGTGACTCCGATCGTTACGTTATCGCGCGCGCAGCGATTCCGCAGCAACGGACGTGATACAGACGTTTCGAAGGACAACGCGGCACTTCGTTCCGACAATTCGCCGCGCGAATCGCCGATTTCACGAAAACCGGAAAGCTTCGCGGACGCGGTCTCTTGCGGTTCTTCCTTTTCTCCTTGCGTTTCTTCCCGTCCCCCCTTCTCCTCTTTTCTCTCCGTCATCCTTGGCGTGTCTCCCCGCGCGTTAAAACCAAGGGCCTCATCATCCGGTACCTAACGATCTGTCAGCGCCGATCGGCGCGCTCCTTCTCTCCTTCTTTCCTCTCCCCTCTCTCTCTCTCTCTCTCTCTCTCCTTGGCGTGCGCGTTATCGTGGGCAGGTACACCTTGAATTATCGGCAATTGGCATCCGCAACGTTATTGGCATTTGAACGATCGAGCGGCCGTCGTGCAGAAAATTGTAAACTTCTCCACCTACCTGCCTTTACCTCGCTCGTTGCCCATTTCCAGCGCGCCCTGCGCGAGGCACGGTGTTTACACTCGCGTACGCGTGTGCTGCGTGCACACGTGCTCTCCGCCACCTTCTATCTCTCCTGCCCTCCCCCTCTCGCATTTTTTTCCCTTTTTCACCTGGCCGCCCTCTTTGTCTCCCTCTTTCTGGCTTTCTCTCTCTCGTCTCGCGCCGACGAGCAAACCCGTAAATCACCAATCCGCCGCCCTCCCCCCCCCCCCCCATTCCTCTCTCGCTCTCGGTACGGAATAAGGAAAACTCCGTTGAGTTTATCGATCAGACATTAGGCGATCGGTGCGATGTTATTGCCATGACGCGGCTCCGATTACTATGCACGCCGGGTCTCTTGCCGCCCCCACTCTCTCTCTCTCTCTCTTCGTCTTCTTTTTTTTTCTCTCGCCAGACATCCTACATATTCATGCGCGTGCTGTGTGTCGATCCGTCCGTCCATCCGTCCGTCCGTCCATCCGTCTATCCATACGTCCGTTAGCCCGTCCATCCGCGCGCGGAACACACGCGCGTGCAGCGGAGCGCGCGCGTGCGAGCGTGTTTTGCGTCGGCGGGCGCACACGCGGGTCCATGTATGCATATATGTACACGCGCAAACGTATATATGTACCTAGGTTGTGTATGTACGTACAGCGCGAGTCAGCGTCGATCGCGTCGCGCTGTACGGTGTCGGGGCACGCAGCGCACGATATACGCCGATGGGGGCCGTGTGGGCACCTTATATCCGGTGACACGCGTGCCCGCGCATCTTTATTAATCCGTTGGCCCCGACCGTTAACTCGCCTCCGGGGTCCTCGCGTCGCCTGTCAACGGAATCAGGAATTAACGCGCTCCGAGTCGCTCGTCACTCCCGAACGGACGGCCGCCGTCGTTAATTCCGTCGTTAATTAGCGGAACGGCGGCGACGGCGGCGATGGTTTATCGCGCGAGGTGGTTTATCCGCGGGATCAGCGGGACCATATACATCGTCGCTCGTCCCGCGTATATGTATGTACGGCCGCACATAAACGCCGCGCGACGCCACTGCGCCGTGTCGCGGGACCACCTACGACAAATGTGGCAGCCCGCAAATAATACCGGGCGTGTTGTGTTGTACCACCGGCGACAGCGCGCCGGAGATACAGGGCTCTAACTGCCAACGCGGTATCGTGGTTTAGTACCTCCGATTACTTGCCTCCCTTCCCCACGGCTGACACGCGTATATACGGGATGTCCCCTCGAGAGAGAAAGAGAGAGGAGAGAGATCAAGCTAGACGAAAATGCGCGAGGCGATAATGATTGTTTCGAAATATTGAGGGAGCGTTGAACGATGTTTATTATTCGCTATCGAAAATCAAAGGATCCTGGCTTGCGTAAATTTCGGAGGTGTAAACGGTTGAACGAAATCTGGCTTCTTGTTTTATTTTTCACGGCATCGTCTTGGCAGGAGTCTAATCTACGAGTACCGGTTGTTCGGAATTACCCTTAGAACTTAGAAGGGTTCTTATATGGTTAATTATGAACAATATTTGACACAATATTGTTGATCGTGTAGAGTTTATATTAAAGATTAGTGTAATATTATGTCTTTGTGCAATATATTGTGTCAAAATTGGTTGAAATATGTATATTGTGCAATCCGCGAAATATCGGTCCATCTGTAATATTGCGTGATATTGTTGCAGTTTAATACAAGATTAGAAGATTACAAAATAAAAATTGTACAAATTTTTTTCCTAATTTTTCCACAGTTTTTTATTGACAATATAATACAATTCTTTAATATAACCTTTAATATAACTTTTAAATATTGCATAATAATATTAACTGTATTGAGGAAACGTCAATAATATTATATATAATTGTGTTTTTTTATATTATTCACAATATATATAATTATATATAATTATATATATTGTGAAACAACAATATTGATCGTGTAGGGACCCTTAGAATTTAAGATAGTCGAAATTTTCGTCAACGTTATTTTTAAGTCGGTCGAAGAAGCCACGATCGAAGAACGGAAAAGACACTCTGTATATTCTTCCCCACGAAAGAAAGATACGTTCGTCTTCTCGTAAAATACCGAACCGCCTTCCGTTTGCGGCCCTTAAACGACGGATCGGCATGTACAGTATCTCACTATAATGGTGCACGCAGCGGAAGGGCCGATAACGTCGACCTCGTTGGTCGATTTAAGGGACGGTGCGCCGAGTGAAAATTATTGACCGTGCAGGTATACCAGCTGTTTCGCACGTTGTTTCTTTCCGAAACTTCGATCCCAAGAATCGACTTTGACAATCATGCGGACCGAGACGAAAATTTTTCGCGAACTAGAGGACGATATCGATCGATGTTCAAACGAAATCGTGGTCGAACGCAAAAACGTTTTGCAATAAATATATTATTGGGATAATAAAACGTAATAAGCCGTGCCGTGCCGTGTGGTGACCTTTTAGATTGCCGCAAGGTAGGATAGATCGGGGAAAGATTGGCAGCCGATTGAAACTAAATAGACGCGCGCGCGGTGGAAGTGCGTAAGAATGATTTGAACTCCGAGGGAAAGGCCCACTTTTCTTCGCGTACGTATGTACAATACGTGCATGTACATATCACTCTCTCGATGCCCCATCCTCCCTTCTTTCTCGCAGCCTCCCCCCTCATCCCGTCTTCCCCTTCGTCTCCATCTCGGTCGGCTCTCGAACAATAGCACCTCGACTGCACGGTGGATGAACTTCTGAGACTGGAATCGGCTCTGCCCACTCTGTAAATTGCGTTTTCGTAAAAATATTCATAGAGGAGAGAGAAGAGAGGTCGGGCCGATCTAAAGCGGCAGCCTACATCCTGCTGCACGGCTAAATGCAGCGTGGATATATAGGTCTCGATCGCTGATATGCCATTGTACGGAAAAATGGATCATCGAGCGAGATTTCGACACGGCGTACGCGCCGTAGGTTGAATAACGTGGAAACGTTACGCACCGTGAGAATACCGTAGTATCAATCACGTAAACATATTTCCTTTTATTGTAAAACTGGAGTATAATGACATTACAATAAAAGAAAGCGAGAATTTTTTTACAAACGTCGCTAAAAATGGCACAAAATGAGTCGAAACGTCTGATTTCATGTGTGATGTGTAGTCTTATTATTTATTAAATAATTTACTATTAATTTACTTATTAAATCATGTTTTGTAACACGCACTAATAACTACATTTGATTCGCAAATATCTTTATATCAATTTTTTTCTAATTATAACGATATAATATATAATATATAATATTAATTTGTTATTATTATATAATAACAATTATTTATATAACAATAATTATAATAATAACTATTATTACAAAAATTAACAACTGTGTATTTTTACCGGTGGTAATATACACGTACAAGATAATAAAAAGTACACATTATATTTATTATTACGAACGAAATTCCTCCAAGGTGTTTTATAAACCAGCGTCATAATTATTTATGTATATTCTCACGAGCCATGTTGCAAATAATATATAAAAATCTACGCGCGTTGATCGCGAATGGTTATCGCTATCGAATCGTTTACGATCTCGTTTCTCATCCCACGCCCAGAATTTACACAAGGAAGATTTCTTTTTTCCATCCTTGAATTCAATTTGATAATGAAGCCGGACTCCGTGCCTTCAATTAAACTTGTTCTTCCTTGTTGTGCCGTCGTCCTCGCTCTCCGTTCCTCTCTTTCCCATTTGCCCGGGCCCGATCCGCGGAGGAACTTGTTCGTTTTTCTACGGCGATGCTCGATTAATCCGAGACAAGATCGGCCTCTCGTACGATCACGAAACTCATTTGTTTCTCTATACCGTCCGCGCACACACGCGCATTAGTAAACTCGTTTCGATCGGGCGCGTTTAAACCGCCGCCATCATCATCAATCTGGCAATCATCGACTAGTAAAGTTGTTCGGCGATCGGCTCGATCGCACAAATCGGTTTAGCGCAGGTCGGCGTACGCGCCTCTCCTCGTCTGCGTTACGTTGCGAGGAGCCGCGAGGTATTTAAAAAGCCGCGCGTAATCGTGGTTGTATACACTTCTCTCTCTCTCTCTCTCTCTCTCTCTCTCTCTCTCTCTCGGGTATCCGCCCATCAAGTCGACAATGTTGCACCCGGTTAAATCTCTCCGAGCGAAACCTCTTTATGCACGTTCGCCTTCGATCGTACCGACAAAAGTCTCGTGCGAGAGCATTACTACGCACGGACGCAAGCGGAGGAGAAGTCTCCTCTCTAGCCGTAGTAGGCGAAGCAACATAACGAACCGCGAGACAAGATCGGGACCAATAATTGCGCATACATATAAAATGAGGCCGGGCGAGGGGCGATCGTCGGAGGAGCGAACGAATAAACGGATGGACCGTGTACTGCAACGCGTGTACCCTGTGATCGGAAACACGCGAAGCCACACGCGTTTCCCATAAATATTAATGATAACGATAATTGAACGAGCGCGACGAGACGTCTTGCCGCGAGGGCAAGAAAAAACGATCACTCTCAGAAACGTGCTTGTCTAAAAATTCCTCATTTCGTCGACATCAGACCGTCGCCGTTTCACCGTGCGTCACCCTGTATCTCGCGTTGTATACATTGTATCCGTATACATATGGCCGCGCGTACATATGTATCCGTCTGCAAGAAGGACGAAGGAACCGACGGGTTGGCTAAGCTAAAGCAATAATAAGCTATAAGCGCGGTCTCTGCATAGAATGCCGGGTAATGAGGTGGAGTCGAGAGCGGAGTCTGGCCGCACCCTTACCTTACCTTCCGACGACGCTTACACCAACGACCCACCTATCCTCGACGACGAACGACGACGACGACGAAGACGAAGACGAAGCAGTCTATCCTCGGTTTCGCGACGAGATAGAAATAAATTATTATATTTATGAAAATACACGTGGGGACGGGCGAGGGGGCGGATAAAGGAGGGAGAAAGGGAGAAGGAAGCCCTCGAGCGTGGACGGAGCCTCATCGGCCGATTCATCCGCGACTCCGACTTTTGTCCCTCTCGTGATCTCCGACGTGGATCGTCCGCACCACGCCTATACGGGTCGGATCGGAGAGACGAGAGAGGAAAAAAAAGGAGAGGAAAAAAACGACAGATGGAGTGATATGATAATTCGCGCGACGCGCTCGCGATATACCTTACGACGTACCGAGTGATTTACAGGCGGTACGACGAGCGTGGGCGAATTTGATTGGGAAGCGCGAGTTTCGTCTCTTTCCTCTGTCGCGCCTGACGCGGGGATTGTCAGCAGCGAGGGGAATTAGCGAGGCTGCGAATTAGAACGCGAAATTTTCTTTCCGCGAAAATCGCGCGGAGGAAATTGTCCGCCGTCGAGATTTCTCACGCCGATTCATCGGCCGTGCCGGCAAAAGTTCGGCTGAGACTCGTGACGCGACTCGTATCCCTTCACGTCCTCACGACGGAGGAACGAGCGCGAACGTGTCACTGTCTCTCCGCCGGCAGCGCGGAAACGTTTCTTTCGCGATTTCGTGACGCGTGTCTGAAGAACAAGGCGCGACTAACGCGCCGCTTTTTCCGGTCGATTCTTCACGAAGGAGATCTGAGACGGACGTTGGAACGTCTCCCTCTCTCCCTCTCTCCTTCTTTCCCTTCTCTTTCTTTCGAAACCTCTCATCTTCAACAATAAGTTGCATAGAAAGTGCGGAGAGCTGCGGATTAAAGGGAACGAGGTGATAATTTCCTCCCGGGGCTCTCGCCGTCACTTCACGCCCTTCCGAGTTTCGACTTTCGCGAGATACCTCATTAAGATCGCCACGCCACACGTAACGATTACTCGTGACAGATAAATTTTCCTTTGTGCCACGAGGCGCAGGGGTCCGCTCGTCGTGGAGATTGCGTCTCCACGGAACACGAGGAGACGGACTCGTCCACGTGCCTGCCTGTTCGAGTCGATCGTACGCATTCTCGACGTGTTACGAGGCGAGCTTGAATGGCGGGCACTGTATGGTGCCTACATACGAGCCTACCTGACGTCTTTGTTCTGGCAAGGAACCGACTGTCACAATAGAACATCATCGTTACAATCATTGAGACGTTGATTTAATTTCTCTGAAGCTTCCAAAATTTTCGCAAATGTCCTTTCGCTTCTCTTCGAGTTTCGCATGCCTCAATAAAGACGCGATAGAGCGGCTTAAATTTTACAATCAACATTATTTATCTTTTGTACCGATCGATTCCGCGATACCCTGAGTTGTCGAATTCGGGAAAAACAGTTGGAGCATAATGGACCCCTCCCTGATCATGGTGCAGCATCGCATCGACGCCTCCTGCATCTGTACAGGTGAGCACGTCGATGTGCGCGCGTCGGTGGGCGAGCGCACACCAGCGCCGAGGGAGATGAGATACATCACGGGACGGGAGACGTATTATTAATGGTGACAGTGGGCGACCCAGGTTGGGCGGGGTACGCGCGCGATGCGCGGTCCCACCGAGATGTGGGCCTCGCTCCGGCCCCTCTTTTTCCTTTTCCTCTCTTCATCTCGACCCTCGTCTCTCCCTGTACACATGCCTCGCCTATGCGACGCATCGTCGTTTTCTATTTTAATTTATTTCGCATTTCCTAAAGTTCGAATTTGAAAAACGATCGGGGTTCACGCTTGTCTCGAACCGAGGGGGTCGGTCATCGCCCATCAAGCACGAGCGCTTGATGTTAAAAGAGGAAAAATTCAGAAACGTGTTACCAAGGATTTATCGAGAATTCATATGTAATTAAAGCCGACAAAACAGACTGTGAAGAGGATTAACCGGGCGCTAATTCCACGGCGAGGATCAATCGGTCGATCGGTTATATTCTAAATGCCGCGTGCGAGAAGTTTCTCGCTCGATTCTGAAAATGTCACGTACCAGTTCGCGCGCGAGTCTCTATACCGTCCGCGACCATAACGAAATTCCCGAAGTGCCTGGGCAGCACTCGGGAATGGAAGAGATAGAAAGTGAAGGAGAAAGAGAGAGAGGAACAGCGATGTTTAATCGCCGATCGTTGGCCAAGTGAATTACCAGCGGGCACGTGCGTAAATCACCGCGGAATCGTTAATTAGGCGGTAGAACGAACGAGCTTTCTGGAAAATGTCAACGCGGCTGGGATGTCGCGGCGAAACGGGACGCGCGCGCAATTCTTGCGCGACGCCGCAGACTCTCGATTGGGGACCTTTCGACACGCGGCGATTTCGCTTGGCGGCCTCGCAATTTGTCGCGATGCCCGACTAGCTAATTTATAATCTCCCCGCTAAGATGGAACTGCGTGAGCCGATAGAAATCGCGAAATGGAAAGCCTATTAGCATCCAACATTCTTACAAAATATTCACATTCGCAATGTACACGGAGATGGAGCGCAATTTAGTACAGACGCTGAATACCGCGATGATTTCGTCACCAATTGTATACCAGTTATGTACGCTTTGATTTTTACTTTTATTCGCGATATGAAGATTCTTTAATAATACCGGCATATAACAAAAATTTTCATAATAATATATAATTTTTCGATAATACCAGCTATGTCTATTGTGCCTACTTGAAAAAGACACGCGTTCTCCATTCGTTGCTCGACCCGCGCGGATCGTGGAGAACAAACTGACAATTCGACCCAGACGACGTTCTCCCCAGACGCGCCTAATTCGACGGCGCGCAATCCGCTTTTGCTCGAAACATCGAAATTAATGAAGTCGTCCGACTGGGCCGCGGCCTAAGCGTAGTAAATTAGAGGTACACGCCAACCATTAGAATACTTAACGAGGACATCACGGTGGGACGCTGCGTGCGCGGGTGTGATGATGAATCACCGCCAGAGATAACTCGGCGTTCGCGCGCGCGCGCCCAGGAATATTAAATTAAGTGTACTTATTGTTAGCCGAAAACCTCATTCGTGTCCCCATGTCCGGATAGTCCTATCCGGATATTCCCCTTTCTCTCTTTTTTCTCCAGGCTGAAGAGGAGTCTGCCGAGGCCGGAACCCGAGAGAAACGAGAAGTCGCTAGGCGGGAGAACATTGTCGAGCGACAAAAGCGTTCTCCTCTTTCGCGAGAATCCTTTCTTTCCTTCCCTTTTCTCTCTCTCTCTCTCTCTCTCTCTCTCTCTTTCTCTCTTTCTCTGCCCGCTTTCCTTCGCCGCAGAAGCATTCACACGAGAGTACTGAAAGCACTGTCGCGACTGTTTATTATCCATAGGGCGGAAGGGTTCGGCACATACGACCAAATGCGATTTCGACAACGATCGATGCGTTTTCTTTTTCTTTTTTTTTTCTTCTTTGGTCTTACTTGCCGCCCCTCCTTCTCGTACAAAGTCTTCTGGGTCAACGTTTTCTCTCTCTCTCTCTCTCTCTCTCTCTCTCTTTCTTTCTCTCTCCTTCTCTCTTCTCCGGAGAGTTGAAATACACAAAATGAAATATGAAATAATGGTTCGTGCCTTGTGGCTGGCTGAAGGCACGGGCGCACCCATATCTACGCCCCCATGCGCCTATGTACCTTTACAAGACTATACGCATAACTATATACATGTATGCGTGTGGTTATGTTGTGTGCGCGTATATATATATATATATATACATATATTATACATTTATACATATATATTTGTATGTACATATTTCTATATATTTATATACAAAATTTGTTGCCACAATTCCGCGTATGTATGTATGTACACGTATATGCACGCGCCGCGTACGTCGTATACGCGATATCCGCCTCGCGCACAATTTTTTCGTTCTTGTCGCGAACATCTTATGTTTGTATTAACCCTTATGCCTCGTTTAATGATATTCTGGCCTATCATGTTGGCATATTGAACGCAACTAAGGCAGATTCCAGGCTTGGTCGTCGGACCAAGACTCGCCGCCGCCGTCGACCAAGCCCACCTGTAAATACGTATATCCGTGCGTGTATATACGCCGTGCATGTGCGACGGGAGGAGAGATCATTTCTGTGCTCGTTTTGCATTACGTATATCGGGGCAACAAGGAAGAGAGAGAGAGAGAGAGAGAGAGAGAGAGAGAGAAGTAAAATCTCTCTCTCGCTCTCTAGCTCTCTCTCATTTTCTCTCTCTCTCGTAAACCGAATTAAGCGCATCGTTAGCCAAAGGGATCGTCCGACGATTTCATCGAGATTCGGGATATCGAGATGCATACATTGCGGCCTCGCCCCATTATTGTTGAGAAGCGTAATTTATCGGAGGGTATTTATACGAACACGCGAGATTTTGCGCGTATAATCGTTACATTAAAACGGTGTAACTTCGCGCCGATGACGTGCACCTATACGATTTATGAGCTTGTCCAATGAATTCATTTTCTAATTATAAACAAACGGTGAAACTTTATTCGATTCATTTCGATTTGTTTGTTCTCAAGCGCATTTCCATTCATTAACGATTCAATTTGAGGCGTAATTTTTATTTAAATTTGTTTTCAACACTCGCGACAAACACACACACACTGTCTGCCTAAATCTGACATATTTGAAATATGCTTAAATAGCAAAATTTAGAGATATTTCAAACTTAAATTCCACATTTTTAACTAAAAAAATGATTTCACAAATAATCATTATTACTTAATTATTATTACTTAATCATATATCTAATCATTATTGTTAATAATCATTATTATTATAACGACATTAATGCGTTTGTCAATTCTAACCATTACTAATCTATCAAAATTATCAAGATACTTTTCAATAACTTTTACAAAGATATTTTAATATACGCACAAAAATATATATATACCTGAGTATATATATTTGTGAGTAATGAGTAAATATATTTGTTCAAGTATTTGGTAAATTTATATATCCGTAAATCATAAAGTCATAAGCATCACATTTACTTGAAACATATTCTGGACACGAATATATCTTAAACTATTTTAATTATTAAGAAAGTATTCTTTTCTGAAGGAAACTATTACTTAAACAAAAATAAATAATTAATTGCTTTTCTCGTCTGTAGAATGATATTTTCTGTTTGTATCCAAAAATTGCGGCAATATATATCCGCACAATGTTCGCACATTTCATTATATTACTTCTTATATCTTATATTATATCTTTTACTAATGTATATTATCTTTTATATTTTAAATGTTTATGCGGCATAGGGAAAGTTCCGGAACGATGGTAAGGATACTTCTGTATATATCGTGTGTCGTTTAACTATTTTACGTTTGCGTTTCGCTCTCTCTTTTTCTCGTTTTCTCCCTCCCTCTTGTTCTCTATTTGATGATTTGCTTTGCTCGGGCTTCTCATAGGAAAGAAATGGCGAGGATTAACGCCGCAAGACAGGAGACCCTACGTCGAGGAAGCCGAGAGGCTTCGGGTTATACACATGCAGGAACATCCGAATTACAAGTACAGGCCGCGACGTAGGAAGCACGCGAAACGGACACCCGGTGCACCGTCCTCGCCTCCCTCGGCGACCAACACCGCAGGCAACAGGTCCAACCCTGCCGGCCCGGTGATTCATCATTCCATGTAAGTCGATACGGCCCATACTTTCCGCTAATGAAAGTACGTGCGAGCTAACCGCCGCGGTTAATTGAGAGATTCCGGCGAGATTTAAACGAAGCGTCGACCACGGCGCTTATGACTTCGACAATGTTAACATTGTACTCAAAATGTAGCAATATTTAAGTGTTCCCATATACTTATCTTGATAAGGAGCATGAACGTATCGTATGCAATGCATTTAAGGTCCAAGATGGACAGTTACCAGGGCATGTCTCAGATCCCGTGGGGTGGCCATTCCCCGATCTCATCCCTGTATCATCAACAGCAGCAGCAAAGTATCCAGGAGTACAAATCGGAAAATAATTCGCTCTACGGCAGTCCTTACACGCCTATCATCCATAGCCCGGACATATCTCCGGTGGCTAGTCCCGAACCTGATGGTAAACTTTTCAAATTGAAAGTTATCGGATAATTAAATAAATTTAATGAGTGAAATAAGATGAATATACACAATACACAACTAGAAAGAAATGCTGTATTCCGATCCAACCTGGATCTTGATAGTCTAATAATAGATTTCTGTGCTAAATTTGTATACTTTTTTCCAAACCAGTAAACTGTGCTCCGATTATTTAATTATTGTCTTAAAACACAATTTTTTTGAAACAGTAAATCTATATAATTAAATTGACAAGTGATTTAATTTTTGATGCTAATAAGTATCGTATTAAGAACACTATAAAGAATGTATTGCGAAAAACATAAATAAATTTATTTTTAAGATTCTTATCTTACAGACAAACTAAAATACAATTATTTTATATGAATTAATAATACAGTTAGAGATGATTTCTTGTGAAAAAATGAATTAAAAATTTCAGATTTTGTTTGAAAACGACACGACGTGATTAAAATTACAAAACAATTATATAAGTACGAAATAATTATCGAGATGATTTAATCTACCAGGTGACGGTGGTCATCTATCCGCTCAAAATCCGGATCCAGAACGAGATCTGATGGAAGGTACCTCGAAGCAACACGGAGACATGACTGATCAGAAACGATACACATTTATGAGTAGCGACAATCAATTGCACACGGGTCACGCTAGTAACACTAGCATATCATCGTGTCAGAATTCCGGTGGTTACACGGATACCTTAACATATAAAAAATCCGTACGTATTCCACATATTCGCATATTTCTATGTCATGTTAGATCTACAATCTTCTACAATCGTTTGTTGGGATATGAAAAAATAATATAAAAACATATTTAATTATCTGATCTAATTTAACTCCAATTTATAATGGAATTAAATTTCGTACTTTTTTTCATCTAAAATTGAAATCCAGTTTGTGATCTCTTTACGTTACACCGAATTATACCGCGTCAAACCAGATCGAGCGATTCTCAGGCAATTATTATGTCTCTCGTCATTCAGGTGGGCTATTTGAACTTCGAGAGACAATCCACGAGCATAGCTGCGGTGGGCATAGCGAACGGTATGATGGTGTCGTGCAATAAACTACGCTCCGGTTTCGACAACGTCGGCTCCGTCACAGGCACGTTTTATCCGCCGGTCGCTTCGCCGCACGATCAATCGCTGCAGCATTACAGCGGCACGCAGACGTCTAAGAGCACGACGAACTATTCGATGCAGCCTACCGTCGAGAGCAATTATAATCCGGTCCAATGCACCGGCACTCGACAACAGTCCATAGGGATTCGCGGGGCCGAAAATTGTCCCGGTAACGTTTTGCTCTCGTTTACATTAAATTGAAAGGCTCGTAGAACTTGACTAAGAAGAAATCTAACAGAATCAAGAAACAGCATTACATTTTACAACAAAAAATATAAGCAAGAGAAATAATTTGAAAATAATAATTATTATAATGTTAATTTTCTAAATGAAATACGTTCTCTCTCGAGAAATAGGAGTATCAAAGAAATACCAGGATCTTTCCGAATATCTATTTGTCAAAGAATTACAGTAGAATTTTCAGTAACGATGCGATATTTGTTCTCTCGATTTTTTTGACTACGTGTTCGATCTCTAATTTCTTGTAGGTGCAGTGACACACCGATACCAAATGCCGCATCATCAGGAGTACCAGACGGACGCGTCCTCCGGTAGCGGCCAGCAGCAGCACACGATTCTCGGCAGTCACATCGACCCCGGTATGAGCGCCGAGGATGATCAGCAGCAGACGCTTCAGTTGGAAAAATATTTCAAGTATTCCCATCCGACGAGCGTGGCACACTCGAGCCTGTCCTCGCAGAGTATGTTGGACAGCAATCATAACTACGCCAGCGATCTGCGCTACTACGGGGCACCGCCGCAATCTCAGCTGGACATATCGAATTCTCAGTGCATCGTTGACGATCAGCAGGGCAACAAGGATGCTCGTTGCCCTAACGTCGCGATCGGTCATACCATGGACCAGTATCATCCGGGATTGGAGGTGTCCAAGTACACGGACCATTCAGTGACGCAACAACATCAGCAGTCGCAGCCACAGCCGCAGCAGCAACAGCAGCAGGGCATGGAACACGTGCCCAAGACCGACGACGATTTCAGTGTTATACTTGCGGACGTACGCAAGACTTGCTACAGTAGTTAGTGTTTCTCCTTCTAGTGCACAGAACGATCCACAGGTTTCGGGCTAGACTGACATGCGAACTTCAGAGACTCTTCTTTCACGCAGTCGGGAAGAGCAGAACGCTTGTGTGCACATTTTACGTCATCACATTGGTTGGTGCTACTCGAAGTACATCAAAACATTTTTATCTCATGATACGTTCTTCTCATTAACTTCAGAAACATATTTTGTTCAAAATCTTCACACGAGCAAAAGATTTTATTATTTGCAACTCAATTTGTTTAAGCCTTTTGTTTCCAGCCTGAACAATATTTAATTGCAATTTTATCTTTCGGAACTCTGTCTACGAGTATCTCCTGTGTATAAGCACGATCTCTTGTGAATTTCAGTACATACAACTGAAATTACATTCAGACGAGTCAGTGGCGTACAATTGTCGCCTGTCAAGTTACGGTAAGCGAAATTGCGATAAAACTATGATACGAATATAATAATATGATACAAACAATGATAAGTTGCCTGATATGATGAACATCATCAATTGCATTTCGTTCACAATGAATATCGTTTTATTGAAATTTTTTATAAGATATTCAATTTCCTGGATCTCTATCTTATCTATCAGTCTTATATGAACACTTTAGAACTTGAGAAAACGTAATGATAGGCGGCTGATGGTGCACGGCTAGTGTAGCATTAAAATTGCAGAGAGAATTGTATACTCATATAGAGGTCACATTATTTTGTCACGTTAGTTTCATTATCAAAGATAATACAGTAGCAGAGATGTAATAGCAATAGCGAGAGATATTAAATTTATATTATTATATTAGGAAACTTTCACATGTCAAGAAATGTTTTGCATCAAGTAAGTCTTCTCGTATTTACTCCGAGATAGCAGCATTTTTTTGGTGCTACACCACTGTGAGCTTTATTGTCCAAAAGCTTGTTTATAATCGTTACAAACGATAATTTTACAATGTATGTTTTTGTTGTAAATAAATTTTCCTTTTCTTGCTCATCAGGGTGACATTTCTAGCAACTTGTGCAAACTGTACACCAAGTTTCGTAGAAATGCGAGTGGTGCAAAATGTCTTCGATGTGTATAGAGATGTAAAGAGAATTCTGGATAAAACTAAATTATTATTATACTATTATTATTTTGCTATTATTATATTACCTACTATTAATTAACATTATTATTATTATTAATGTATCGTACTTAATAGAATCAATTATGAACAAATATTTATCTGCATATATTCTTCAAAGAATGTCCTCCCACAAAAAATATAACATGCATTAATGCATTTTTCGTGTGGTGCATATCGTTTATTTTATTATGTATGTAGCGCACGCTGTATGGTAGGTACACACAATATATGTATGAGACACGCATACATATATATGTTATATTGTAAAATATTATGTCTTATTCATATAGCCACATCTTCATTTAAAATAAATTTCTTATTGAGAAATTTGGTATACGATAAAATTATATAACTTTCCGAAAAAGTTGATATCTTTTCCGCGAAATAACGTATCACGCAAATATATTTTAATCACGTATGTAAAAACGATCTTTCAGGATTACCACGGATTATCCATTAAAAAACACACATGTATGTACATTAATTCTTTTTATTAAATATATATAAAAAATATGTGTATAAGATACAACATTATGTGTAAAGCTGAAATCATACATAGTGTAGTGATACCCATAATTACATCAAAGGGGGTTGATACAATGGTTAAACATTGACAAATATTTCTCATTTTCCATTATATAATTATGACACTTCTTGCGTCAGAAGGTTATCTCAAATAGCTAGATATACGTAAAGTCTTTTACCAAATAAATATAATATATTTATTAAACAACAGGCACGTGAAGAAAACAAGTATTAAATAAATTATTAAATATTTCATAATATCCCCTGTATAATAGAATATTTATAAATATCTCTCCTTTCGTTACCTAGAAATTGTTATTGCACATATCGCCCTTTCTAATATCCGTCGCAAAGCCATTATCGTAACTAAAATGATTGAATGATGCTAAAGTCGGATACACCAAAGTAAGACTTTGAAATTAATCTCCAAGTCTTTCTGCAGAATCTATATACATATTTCTATACAAATAGTGTATTATTTACGAATTGATTCCGCCACATTTTATGTATTAATCCCCATTGATTTACACTAAATGTAATCGCATTATGCGACGTTTATGTTGTTATGCTTTACCGTTACAGTATGCTATGTATATAAACAAGGCTAAAGTCACTCGGTACAATTTATCAATCATTCACAGCAGAATCGGGATCTTTACTGAGACAAAAAAGTAAAAAAGAAATTGATTCTTTTAATATGAAAAATTCTTATTTGAAGTTATATTTAAAATATAACTCCAAGTAAGAATTTAAAATCTTTTATTAATGTGCGTGTTAGAAGAAAAATCAAGGTGGCAAGTAATTTTAGTGTATTTGTTCAATTCTGAATGAAAAGAAATATTGCTCATGTCGTAGAATCCTATACGTACTTAAACATTATGCTTGATATTTAAAAAAACTGTTGAAATCGATAGTAGTAATAAATTTGATCATTAAAATAATTTCGCTTAATCCCGATTTTGTTCCATAGGATGCCGTGAATGCGTCGATTTATCACTATTTCTGCGTTCGTAGCAGTCATCTGTTAGAAGGACACGACAATACGTAGCGAGGTCTATTTGGAAAATCGTGTCGAGTACATTCTCCTGGACATTAACATATTGCATTGTACATCCTCTATTCGCAGTATAGTGGTTGCTGACTAAAAATGACCAAATACTGCTAGATTTTTATCGCAATTATTTCGTGAACGTCGGATTACAAGCGTAAGTATACGTATGTATTCCCCTGATTCGAACAATTTCTCTCATACTGTAAATACAATGTATACGTGAGGGATTTCAGAGAGCAATGGCTTAACCATTATATGTTAAATGGACAGATTTTGCAGTCTTATTCAACAATAATTCGCTAGATATATATCTTCATCTCATTGAAACGCGTGCAAAGACATTCGTTACAAATTGCAGATACTTAACGTATCAATATAAATTGATAATATTCCTATAAAGTCTCGCACGGTACTGCAAATCTTACGTAAACTGTACAATTTCGGCTATTAACACGAATTTATTGTATATGTACACGAATTTATATGTCTAGATCATCAGGATCTACTATTATTTGTGTCTCCGCGTATATGTGTCTGCATTATGTACAATTATAACATATAATGTACACACATACAATGTGTATAAATGGCAGCTTTACAAATCACGTATAAAACTCTCTACGTACAAA
Organism: Tetramorium parvispinum; assembly: GCA_011638315.1. NCBI lineage: Eukaryota > Metazoa > Arthropoda > Insecta > Hymenoptera > Formicidae > Tetramorium > Tetramorium parvispinum. Next base: position 7,445 of record VBVR01000328.1, on the reverse strand, counting down.
TTAGCTTGACGTTTTTGTTGGAGAAATGAAATAGAACATTTCTGTGTTTTGAATGGATTATTTGTAACATATAGCCAGTATGAAAAATATTAGCTATAATAGATAATACAAAAATTATCGGATAACTGGAATGATTTTACTTGTCGTAGATGTAAATAATATAATGATTGGGAATGTTACATAAATTTAATGGAAATAAATGTATCTATAAATAATATTCTGGAACACACAATTGCTGATCACAATGTTCTACGCATTTCTATCTGTAAACGAACAGTTTTGCATTTTTTAAATTTTTATATGGCAAAAAATCAAATTCTGCAAAAGTAGGAGAATTAACGGTAATATATAAAAATATTTTATTATAAATCTTGGAATGTACGGAAATAAAATTCTGGTTTAAATTATAGAAGTAAAAAAGCTATAAATGTTACAAATATCCATTCAGTAAAATCTACATAATTACGTATATGTATTCGATAAGATCTCCTAGAAAACAATAAATGAAAACATTAAATATTTAGTCATTTTCTTTGTAGATGAGAATTAAATAAAACTTCTTCGTTCGTCACTTAATATAAACTTTTTGAAATGTAACCAACTTATTAATATACAGTTCTTTAAAGACCTTCATAAATCTAATATACAATCTTGCAAAAATATTCTGCTCGATTTGCTTTGGCTTTAATCACGATATAATCTAAAGTAAAATATATAAAACAAGAAAATTTTACATTCAAATCAATTTACGCAAGAAAATTGTCAATAAATAAATTTTTAGTTTACGTTTACAAAAAAGCATATAAATTATTTATATATACATAAATTCAAATTAATAAAAAAATATTAAAAGTTTTAGCTTATTCTTTTTTGAGAATTCTGATTCATATTTTAATTATCTAGAATAATTAGAAAACTTTCTGAGATATTTAATTTGTTTCTAGCAGATTTCTCTATTGCGCTTTGTAACGCGCTTATAACTCATATTCAAAATTACAATCTATAGTGTCCTTATATGTCATTCATCCCATAAACAGTTCTGTTTCATTTTAGAGTAATATGAGAATATAAAACATTTCTTACAGGTTTTTATGCCACATCGATAAGTGCTTGCTACTTTTTTGCCGTCAGATTTTCCTTTGCAAAACTTTAGACCACACGGATACCACCCGATGCACAATTCGAGGGAGCACGTGCAAGGTGCCCAGAGATTTGACGTGTCAGCACATTTAGAGACCAGCAATGACCTTGTATCATTTATGCTTGATTGCGGTACATTTGTAAAGTTATATACAGCTGCCATGAGTAATTCTTCCGTGGAACCTATGAATGACACAAAAATTGATATTATCAAGACAACTAATATTACAACTGCTCATATATAACATGCAACATATAATGTATACAAGGTATTAATTGCACTGCACTTATTTCACGGATAATTACCGGGTCTTTGAATCCACTGTTTTATATCGTCATTTCTGGTGTAAGTCGAACCAGCCGCTTCTGCGCACAGCGTGGTAACGTGCTTCGAGATTTCCTTGGACTGAGAAACATCCAGAAACAAGTCCATCGTGTAATTGACATGGCCTCTGTCTTCTTCCGCTATGCGTACGGTACCCGGATTCTTCTGGCGCAGCTTGGACATCGCGTCGGACGATATAAAATCTACTTTGTAAAAATGATTCACGAAACACATGACTTGATATTGATTTTGCCCGCGTTCCTCCTCGCCAAGTACCAGAGCTTTTATAACTTGAACTTCCTGTAAAAGCCATAATTGTTTGTGGTGATAAATCACAAAAAGATGCCTCTCTGTTTCCCCACAAGTTGTTTATGCTTGCAAAATAATTACATTTTTGAAGTCGATGAGTTGTGTAACCAGCGTGCCATCGGAACGTTGGAATTCAAGAGTGATCAGATCTTCCGTAACATTTGACGAGATTGTTTCTAGAAGAATATCACCGCCCTGCGAATGAAACAAGTTTCTCATTAGAAATATTAATAACAGGGAAAATTATCTCAATAGTCAAGCTCCATTTATTCGCTAATAACATTCAACATCTGCATTGAATTATATTTGAGGTTAACTCAGGGAACTGTATTTACGATCATTTTGCTATAAATTTGTATAAATAATAAAGTGTGAGTGAAGGTGAAGCTGCTGAACGTATATTACTGCAAGAGATTACCAGATTCGTTTACCTGATTTTTGACATTTATGAGCAAATGTGTAGTGCATACACCGTATAAATACTGCAACACGATGCAGATCGCGAAAAACTCGTTGAGTCTCCTCATTGTCGCATTGTTAATCACTGTTAATGCTCGCCTACTCGTCCGAGCCGACGGCGACGAGCAGGAATAATTCGCGTAGAAAGGAAAAAAGAGATTACTCCATCGAGTATTATAACCTAATGCGTCAAGCTGCTCCTCTCCTTTTTTTCTCCTTCTCTTTCCCTCTCTCTCTCTCTCTCTCTCTCTCTCTCTTCTTACTGCCTCCCTCTCTTCCTTCGACGGCCTACATTTCTGTCCACCATGTTTTCCGAGCTCGGTCCAGTGTGGCCAATTCTACATTGAAAGAAAAATTCACTGGTTATCTTTTAAAAAAATTGACACGAAATTCAGAATATTCGGATCTCGTTTTAGCCGCAATGAAGTTGGATAATAATATAAAGCAAAAAGATCATAGACGTTAAACGATTTATCTGAGCGCAGAATCTGGAAGCAGAAATTCGAGGTTTTAAATCGTGAAAATCAAGATTCTTGAAAATCGGCAAAGTATTAGAAAAATAATAACAAGTAAGTAAATTGCTATCTACTAAAATTCTAGAAGATACGATTCGGAGAATTCGGGGCTTCGAATCGCGAAAATTAAAAATTGATGAAAATATAATCAGTAATGAGGTTGCACCAATTAAAATTTTAATAAACGCGATTTCGAGAACTCGGGACTTCAAATCGCAATAATTAAAAATCTCAAAAACCAATCAAAAGAACATAATCAGCAAAGAAATTGTATTAAAATACTAAACATTTTCCAAAATTCCAAGAATATTGATTCCTCGAATTCGGAATTTTAAATCATAAAAATTAAAATTTTTGCAAATTGACAGAATATACTTGATATACAAATATTCTTGACGTGCCGAAAAAAATAAGAGAAAAAGAAAAAAAAATTATATAAAATTTGCAAACATACTCACGATAGAAAGGAAGATTAAAAATAAAAAAAGTACACTTTTTAAAACCACATTTCTTGTTTATATGATATTTAAATTTACATTTACGTTCGTCGTTTCTTTTTCGTAATTTTTATACTATTCTGAGCGCTGCACGAAACGGACACCCCATTTTCCTCGCTTAACCGCGCGGTCGATGATATTTCCCTCGAGGATTTACTGAGTACGGTGCCTTCCCTGAAAGTAAGGTGTGATAATTAAATGTTGAAAAATGCACGGAAGAAAACACTCACGAGAGTTGCAGCTGCAACACTGATAAAAGTGATGGTGCCTCCGGCAATCTCACAGGCTTCACGTCATATATTTTTAAATGAGCATAAACGGGAATCTGCAAATAAAGAATACAATGTAAAATATAATTGTCGATAATCGATAGCAAAAAATACCAAATAGAACATTGTGATAAAACTAAAACATTTCCTCTAATTTTCAGTAGCGAATACATGCCGTTAAATCTTACATGTAGCAAAGATGTATCCAGGTTTGTGGATGGTATGCAACTTGTTGGTAAATCAAGAAGTTGATAATGGTAACCAAGTATCGGAGACTGCAATGTTTTACCGAAAACTGAATCAAATTCATCGAGTTCTTCTCCCGATTTTGAATGACTTATGGAAGAAGCATCTTGAGCCTCCGCTTCTTTCTCGTTAGAAAGGTCTATAACAGCGATATTTATTAAACGCTCGCAAAGCGGCATGTATGATGATATAATTTGGGTTTTTGCATGTCATTGGTTTACCAGAATATAGCATAATGCAAATAACTGTTCTACCAAAATGTTAAAAATTGTGTTTGTACTCCAACTAGCTAGTTTACGAACTGATCTTGTGACATGTAAGACTCAATTGTTTGATCGATAAATGGGCACGTTCAGCGGAAAAAGCAGCTCAGGGACCGCTTAGTGGTTCTTTAAAATGATTGGCTCTTATCTTTTTGTTTTTCTTTGGATTTAAGTAGAAACTAATTATATTAAGTAGAAATCAATCGTATTAAAGAATCACAAGCTCAATGAGCAGCTTTTTCCGCTGAACGTGCAAAATGTTTTTTTGCCTTTCCAACGCTACGTAAAATTTATATTCTACATAAGATCGAATTATTTGAAATAAAATGGAAATACTTATATTGCGTCAATTATAAATACTTCTTTGTATTAGAAAAAAATTATTTTTGCCCAACTGCATACGGCGTGTAAAGATTCATATGACAATACACATATACATAACATAAATGTTTATGGGGCATTTTTTCCCAACGTTATAGCCATGCTGCCCGTTTTTTACTTAATCTAAAAATTTTCAAAAAAAACCTTAAAATTTGCAGAAAAATGTAAGCTTTTGAATGGTGCGTGGCAAAATTTACCGAATTCAATCATCCTCAAAATTTGGGAAAACCGAAGAAAAATAATGAAAACGGTAATTTTCCAAGTGTAGCGATAATTCATTCGATTTTTTTCTCTTCCAATCAACACGTAATAGTACTCTATTCATCTGCGTATTGTCATATGAGAGTGATCTAACGGATAAGAGCTGATTGGTAGTATAAGATACCTTGAAGAACGATTTTGAGAGTCAAAAATCAATTTTATGAAGATTTACCGTTATTCGTTTCGAATTGCGTAAAAAGAAACTCGCAATAAACGTAAATGTGTCAAAAGTATTAAGCTGTTAAAAAATGCAAATAATGATAATAATCAGAGATAAACCACGAATTTGGCGAAAATCTTAAGTAAACGTTTTGTGTTATCTATATTATCAACATCTGCTGAGGACTTATTATTAAACTGTATATACATATATATATATATGGTATAATATGCATATAACTTTAGTATCAGCAACACACGTAAATTGAAATAATATCGTTATGATTATATTGATATTACCGCGGTAATATTGTATGCTCAATTTGTTATCAATAACATGATAATGAATATTACATATTTACAACTGAGCAACAGTTTTTACGTTATATCTTAATTTCTATCATCGAATTAAATTACAGCTTTCTATGTTGTCTATTTAAAATAAAAATAAAAAGATAGTTGCCGATATTTTTCGCGTATTAATCCTAGAACATATTTTATGGGTTTCGAAGACTTGTACAAAAGAGATTTCTTTCATTTTTGCTTAACAAGTTTTTATTTCATAACTTGGCAATAAATCATTTTTTGGCAATACCACCTGCTCAGCCATATTTCTGAAACTCTGACTTTTCAATTTAAAAGAAATTGCCCAAAAAATATTGAATTGAATCAAAGTTATTACTTGCCAATGTTGCATCTATCAAATCTATATAATATAATATATATTAGATAAACGCCGATGGAATGTGTTACACAGTTATAAAAGGAAGCATAAGGAATCAATGGCAGCTTGGAAACAATTATATCTGTCTCATAAAATTGAGAAAACTCGGAGATTTACATTAATTGAAAATCAACAACTACAATATATTTAATCACAAAGCGTTTATATTTTTAATATTGTTAATATTAATATACAGAAATGTTTCTTTTTTTATAAAGACGCGGCCAACTCATCGTTGCGTGTATTTAACATCGCAACAGCGTATTCCTTTGGCGCGATGCTTTCAGTTGTCAGGATACAATATGTCTATGTCGTTTATGTTTCACAGATTGCCTATTTATGCCTCTTTTTAGGCTGACCTGATGAAGTTGAGGTGGTGGTAGACATCGGTGTAGACATCAGGCACACCCATAGCGCAAGGA